>PISX010002326.1:0-19888 GCA_004024625.1 Mellivora capensis | reverse complement strand
ACAGCACAAGACCTATCCATCCAAAGGTGGCTTCAGGAAATCAGAATCTAAACTCAGAAAGAGCAATTTCACAAAAAGAGAAACAATGGTTTCTAATACTATGTGAACTACACTATAAGTTTACCTATCGTCACAATGTAAACATCAACACTATAAATTCACTGTAAAATACTCATCAAAGCAACATATATGTAACTACACTCAAGCCAATACTAATTTTTTTAAAAAGTGACATTTGCTAGGTAAATGTTAGGTATGCAAGGTGAAATAGTTAAAAATGAACCTTGAGATTTTTTTACAGTTATAATCATGTTCATGTGAAGTATTTTCATCTAAATTAACAAAACCCCCACCACAGACATGTGTTTAACACTAATGAGTAGAGTGGCTCTTTCTAAATGGTATACCTTCACATTAAGAATATTTTAAGTTTTTACTGAAATGTTAATACTTCCAAAAGACATGTCTTAAAATGTTTTATATTCCAGGGGCGCCTGAGTGGCTCATTGGTTTAAAGCCTCTTTCTTGGACTCAGGTCATGATCCCAGGGTCCTGGGATCGAGCCCTGCATCTGGCTCTCTGCTCCACAGGGAGCCTGCTTCCCTTCCTCTTTCTGCCTGCCTCTCTGCCTACTTGTGATCTCTGTCTGTCAAATAAATAAAAGAAATCTTTAAAAAAAAAAAAAAGTTTTATATTCCTAATATCATACTAATGACAAGTATTATAGTAAACCTTAACAGAGGCACTAAAGAAGGCTGCATTCATTTTTAAGAAAAGATAGAACCAAATATTTCTGAAGCTAAAATTTGTTTTAAAATATTCTGAAACAACTTCTACAAGAAAACATGTTTTAAATGTTTCAGTTACAGTTGACTCTTGAACTTTGTGGACTTAAACTTCGTGGGTTCACTTATATACATATTTTTTTCCATACAGTACTGTAAATATATTTTCTCTCCCTTATGACTTTCTTATTAACACTTTCTTTACTCCAACTTACTTTAAGAATATAGTATACAATACAAATATGAAATATATGTCAATCAACTGTTTAGGCTTCTGGTCACTAGTAGGCTATTCGCAGTTAAGTTTGGAGGAGTCAAAAGTTATACTCAGATTTTTAACTGCACAGGTCAGCACTCTCAACCCCACTGTTCAATGATCAACTGTATTGTGCACACTTTGCCAGAATAAAGAACTGTGATATATACATATACACACATGACATATTTGCAAATGTGTATTCTTTGCCCTTCCCTTGCCCTCTCATAAATTATTTCTCGAGACCATATCTGGATGAGATCAATCACTCTTCATTGGGATCAATTCACTGATTCTAAATCTGTCAGGCAAATAATAATAATAATAATAATGCCTGAATTATTAAAACACTGCCTTAGATTGTAATCAACAAACTTCATCACCAAGCCATAATTTGCTTTAAATTTCAATCACTTTCAAAGCAAGAGCCCTAAAGATATATACATGTATATATAATTTAAGCCTTTACTATACAGTATTATAAATACTGGTTTCACTTTATCAAAACACTTGCACACTCAATCCTGGAAACATAACATAAAAAAGGAAAATATAAACCAATATTCATTATGATGGTGAGTCTGTTTCTTTTGATGATTTCTCAGTCTCTCTCTATAAGAACACTTGCTTACTTAAAACTAAGCATGAGACAGATGAATTAAAAGTAATTTAGTCTTAAAATACACTAAACCTCAAAAGTAAAACTCTTGGAAGGCAAAATTCAGTGGAAAAGAATGCTTTCAACATTTTATTTGTAAGAGGCAAACTATGATGTTGTTGAAGTATTAAAAATACCAATCTGTAGGTAGGGGCGCCTGAGTGGCTCAGTGGGTTAAAGCCTCTGCTTTCAGCTCAGGTCATGATCAGAGAGCTTTCTGCTGGGCGGGGAGTCTGCTTCCCCCTCTCTCTCTGCCTGCCTCTCTGCCTACTTGTGATCTGTCAAATAAATAAAATATTTTTTTAAAAAACCTGTAAAGGAAAAGAGAAGATTTGATTTTGGCTATTAATTTCAGAGCTATTAAGAATACTCACAGTTAAATGACAACTTTAATTCAGAGCCAGAATACAATTCTTCTCAGAATTCTTTCAAGAATTTTCACATGTATCTTAGTTTTATTACTAATGCTCTCTACCCCACTTCTCTCCATTAATGCTTCCCAGAATATGATAAAGCAGTATTTTTAAATACAGTCTATGGTTCTACTTCCCGAAGTGTACAATAGCAATAATTTATTATGTTTGGGGTTTAGCATAACATTTACAAGTCGAAACCATTAAAGAAAGTGCTATTCACACAATCAGAAGAATGGGAAAGAGCCCTATAATGGAGAGCATATATAGAGCTCAAAGAAATTTTCAATATGCTCCAACTTTATTACAGACTTCAATTTAACACTTCCTAGGTATCAGTGCTATTGATTGTATTTACATAAACTTAGTAAAATGACGATTTAACTTGCACATTGTATAGTCAGATTATCTTAAATTTGAAATGGAAATGTTTAACTTGTTAAAAATTAGTATTCCAACAAAGGGAAAGAATAAGAACATTCAAAATAAATTCCAGAGTTAGTATTATTTTTGTAAACATATTTTAAAGCACTATAGTCAAACTCGCTTTGTGCGATCACACTTCTTATCTAATAACAATCACCTTTCCTTTTTCATGATGCCATAAGAGAAATTTAAATCTTCAAAAAGCATTATAAACAGCTAGTTAAAATAAAATTCCACCTGAAGTAATTTCCTTGGTATAATCTATATACTATACATTGTACTGTTATCAGTTAGAAAGTACTGAATTTTCTAAATCGCATGCCCTCCTACCAATTACATACTGATAAAACATTAGCCAATTATTTGTTAAGCAAACTCTTCTACTCAAGAAACCAAGAGTCGTGCTCCTATATCTTCTAGAAGCCCAAATATTTGTTCCCTCCCTTCCTGCATGAGGCATTAAACCTTCAGAATCAGTTTTATCTTGCTACTTTCCTTAACCTTTGCAATTAGTTTTATCTTACTAATTTCCTAATAATCACTGTTCTTCATTTTATCTGCCACAGTTGTATTTGGAGAATAAAGACTATTCAAGCTTAAAGTTATTCCACCTATCCTTTCAAACTATACTATGCTCCTAATACTCATCATTCTGTAATCATTTTATCCAAATTAACCAGTGATAGGTTTGATGTTTCAAGTTTCATTTAAAATAGCTTGAATGGGGTGCCTGGGTGGCTCAGTGGGTTAAAGCCTCTGCCTTCAGCTCAGTTCATGATCCCAGGGTCCTGGGATTGAGCCCCATATCCGGCTCTCTGCTCAGCTGGGAGCCTGCTTCCTCCTCTCTCTCTGCCTGCTTCTCTGCCTACTTGTGATCTCTGTCTGTCAAATAAATAAATAAAATCTTTTTTAAAAATTAAAAAAATAAAAGAGCTTGATATGTTTCAGGGTAAAGTAAGTTAAAGATTCTGATCATTATGTTCTACACAACTTTGAAAGAGCCTGACAAAATTTACCAACACCCTCCTCTCTAAACTAGTAAACACCCTGTCACAGAACCCAGAGAAGAGCTACTTTGCTCCAAAGAGTACAGCTCCTGGGCACTTCTCGGAGCAGCTGTTAGTAACTTTCAGGGGCCTGCTGGACTATCACTTTGGTTAAATCAATGATGGGCCATCTTGTTCCACTTTGCTTTTTCTTTTTAGTCTTGCAATCAGTGTAGAAAACCTACTGATGACCTTTAAAAATACAGTACAAAAATTTTAAAAAATAAGCTTTGGCTCCACTACATTTCCAAAAGAAATCGTTTCAAGATCCCTACAACATTACTTAAACCACACATATCAGTTGTACGTGACACTGTACGGCTTTAAAGGGATTCAATTTTCTTTCTAAACTTTCTTTCTAAACATGTTCTCAAGTTTTAAATAATTTCGAGAACGTTCTATACTACAAAGGTGCTGGTGCGCTCTAGCAGAACTGTGCTGCTCAAATACAAGCACCGAAACGAATATCCCGCGCCTGACAAATTTTAGGTACATTTCTGGTTACCTGAAGAGCTTTCGGCACCCTTTATCCCCCAATGATGCTCCCAGCAGCAAATACTTCCATCCTTTAAAACCTTCCTCCCAACCCTCCAAAAATACACATTAGGTTTAGAGGTTTCCGCATACTAATATGGAACCACTAATACTATTAGGTATTACGGCTCTCAAAGAATCCTCTTTAGCAGCCTCCCCTGGGACATTGTGCTCAGCGAGGCTTTGAACCTGTGAGACTCGCTGCCAGCTGCCTTGGCAAAAGGAGCGCCACAGACTAAATACCGCAGTGCTGCGCTGACTTTTTGTAGCAGCTTTAAAAAAAAAAAAAAAAAAAGAAATCAGCCCAGTACCCTGCAGACCCTGCTGGCTCTTCTGCAGCACCGAAGAGAAACCACCGCCTTGCTCAGCGAGAAACACCGGGGAGCCCGACTGTAGGGCAGAGAAGCGAGTACAGTCGAGAGGCTCTGTCGAGGGCGGGGTGTCGGGGGTGGGGGTGGGAGGAGAAAAGGCGTCCGGACTACAGGGGACCGCGACGAAGCAGCAGCCAAGGCGCTGGCGTCTGGGCGCTGCGCTCCGCTCCGCATCGCGCACTGCCCACGGCAGTCGTCTAGCGGGCACCCAGCAGGGGTACGGGCCCCTCGCGGGGATGGGAGTCCCGCAGCAGCCGGCCTTGCCCCGCCCGCCGCCGCCCCCCCCCCCCGGGCCCTCACCTGTCATGAGCGCCGGACTGTCGCCCGCCGCCGCAGCGGGAGTGGAGACGGCTGCCGCGGCAGAGCCCGAGGCCCGCCGCCCGCGGAGGTGCCGGGACACCAGCTCGCATCCGTCCGCCGCTCCGGCCACCAGCAGTCCGAACGCCAGCAGCGCAGCCCAGCACCACCGCCGCAGCCAGTCCGAGGCCGGGCCGGACGCCGCAGCGGGATGAGGGCGCGGAGGAGGAGCGAAGGGAAAGCGCGGCGGCCCCCCGGCCGCCGGCCACTCGTCCGCTCCGCCAGGCGCTGCAGCTTTTGCCGCTGCGGGCGACTTCTCGAGCCGCCCCCGCCGCCTCGGACTCGAGGTCCTGCTGGGCGCCAGCCTGGTCCCCTCCGCACCGGCGGCCTCTGGAGCTCGGGTCCCGGCTGCGTTCATTGGTTCCGGTTATTTAAAAAAAAAAAAAGGTGAGGGGCAGAAAGGAACGGCGTCTTCAGGCCGCGCGCGACACCCGCGCTCCTGCGGCGGCGAGACCGGGATCCGCTGCTCGGGTGCCTCTGAACACCAGCCCAAGCGCCCGCGCCACCGCCGCCGCGGCGCATCCCCCCGCCCCCTTCGGCCCGCGCCCGTCGTAGTACCACGCGCGGCCCCGAAGCCTCCTCCCCTCACACACTCGCACGCAGCATACCAATCCCCCGCCTCCTTCAGCCTCTCCACGGCGCAAGCGCGGCTCTGCTGCACTGCGCCTGCGTGGCCCCATAGCCCCGCCCCCGAGGGCGTTCCCGGGAAGACTGGAGTTCGGTGGGGTGGCTGCTAACGCTCTCCCGGAGCGACCGAGTTGGAAGGCGGGGAGGAAGACGAGCATGTCCCCCTCCCCCATTCACGGACCCGCCCAGACAGCTGGAGGGTGGGGGGACCAAAGAGGCGGGACAAAGGAGTACAGACTTCCCAAATTGTTTGGGCAAGTTATAGGCGGGTAGACGACAACAGAGATAATTGCATGGGTCAGGAAAACCTTGTAATGAAAAACAACGGCGTCTCTAGAATTTCAATATAGGTGGGGCTTACAAGAAGCCTGCAAAGTAGAAGTGGAGGTTAGCAAAGAGCAGTGTTTTATTTATTTAAAGCGCTTGGTACAAGCCCACGTGTCAGGCACTGCTCTAAAGCCTTTACAAATTTACACATTGTAATTCTAAATATTAGGTATTGGTATCACTTATCATCCCCACTTTACAAATAACCAAATTAAGGCTCAGAGATGGTAAGTAACTTGCCCCAGGTCCCACAGCTAATAAAAGACAGGGACAAATTTAGGACCATTGAATGCAAATATTTGAAATGGATTTGCTCTGCCATCTAACTTCCCTATATTCAAACATTATCTGAACTCATCACCTCGCTACCACCCCAGCATAAGGATTCTTCGCTGTCAGTTTTTTAAGTTTACAGAATAGTGGTTCAGATTTGGCTTTACCTACAGGGAATGAAGCACAATGCACCGGCGCCATGCACACCCAGAGGCATTCTCTCTTCCAGGAGCACAAAGTTATTTAAGATTTGCAGATAGGGTTCCTGAGCATAAAGATCCTGTTTGGTATTAGTTTTTTGTTGTTGGGTCAGGGGTTTGATTTTAGTGTGTATTGGCGGGTTTTTCTCAAGAAGATACTCAAATTACACAGTCTCCCAAAGAATTTCTTAATCCATCTGGCCAACATAACCATGACTCATTTACTGTGGAAGAGTGGATGCACACCCAAGGAAAGAATTGAGAATTTCTTTGAAGGTAATCAATCTATCAACAATTATTTTTTTTTAAGATTTTATTTATTTGACAGACAGAGATCACAAGTAGGTAGAGAGGCAGGCAGACAGAGAGAGTGAAGAAAGCAGGCTCCCTGCTGAGCAGAGAGCCCGATCATGACCCATCATGACCTGAGCTGAAGATCATGACCTGAGCTGAAGACCGAGGCTTTAACCCACTGAGTCACCATGGTGCCCCGATCAACAATTATTTCTTGACAGACTTCTTGGGGCCACTGCTTTAGGCGGCAATTCTTTTCTTTTTTTAAGGTTTTACTTATTTATTTGACAGGCAGAGATCACAAGTAGGCAGAGAGACAGGCAGAGAGAGAAGGGGAAGCAGGCTCTCTGCTGAGCAGAGAGCCCGATGGGGCTTGATCCCAGGACCCTGGGACCACGACCTGAGCCAAAGGCAGAGGCTTTAACCCACTGAGCCACCCAGGTGCCCCTAGGTGGCAACTCTTAATAGGAAGACAGGGAGATTATATTTCCCCTGCTGAAAGGCACAGCAATCAAGTCACATTTGCTGAGCATCTACCAAAAAGGAGAGAACTTTGCTAGAAGACCAGGAAAATATAAATAACAGGCTTGTTTTCTGCTCTCCAACATGTCATACACTCAATATTTGCTGAGTGCCTAGTATGTGCCCAGGAGGGTAATGAGTAGTGGGAATTCAGGAGGAATAAGAGAGACAAAAAAGTCAAGTCAGTACTCAGGGATATGAGAGACTACACAGTCCCTGCCTGGAGAATCTGAGGATCTTGCTTAGGAGATAAAATTTATACTCATTAAATAATTAGTGACAAAAACAAGGTAGTAGTTAATTAGTTGCTAAGTTGGGTACAGCAGGCTGTATTATAGCAGTAACTGCAGTATAAAACCACAAATTATCAAGTCACTGAGGCCAAACTTCTTTAGACAAAGATTATATGGGGCTTCTCCCCCCCCCTTTTCTTTTAAATAGGCTCCACACCCCATCTGAGGCTTGAACTCATTACCTGAAATGAAGAGTACCATGCTCCACTGACTGAGCCAGCAAGGCACCCCTCCTCTTTGAAAGATAAGGATGTTGGCAATGAGAGCGCACTGGACTTGAGGTTGATAACTGTTTATGCCTCTCACTGCTTGAGCCAAAAGGAGATAGGAAGGTACCTGGGAACACTGAAGAGACCTGTCTCAAGCAGGTCAGAGTTCAGCCCTAAATCCTTCATCTCGTATCATCTCTGTAATGGGTGCCAAAGTTTCTATTAGAGTGGCCAGAATGCATCCTCTTGTTGTACAGAGGTATAGCATCACTGTGCATCTAGCATAAACCTAAGTCCAGAAAAGACAAAGTCCAGTGCTTTGGAAGGCAAGAGGTTCTGTAGAATTACAGATGCTTCCATTTGCAAGCCGAAAAGAAACACCAGGTTCCCATTAGAGTAATCGCCTTCCTTTCTTTTGACTTCCTGTCCCACCTCCAAGCTTTTGCATTCCCTTTCCTAGCTTCCAAAAAACTTTCTTCTTTCCGCTTCCCAAATTCCCTTAAAATCTACGTTAAGCCCCTTTCCTTGCCGCCTGCCTTCCTACAGCCTAGTTCTTAACGTCCAAACCTTATCCATTAATTTACAGAATGTCCTTATTTGCTTTTCACCCATTCGCTACTTCAAGCATCTGATGGGGAATATGAGCTTTAGAATGAGAGAAACCTGGTGGAAACCAACTCCACCATTTTTCACCTGTGTAACCCATAGAAAAAGTACTCTGTCCTGGGTTTCCGGAGGAGAAAATCAGGGACCACGGAGCAATGCCCGCCCCACAGGGTTGCTGGTGGCCGCAAGAGAGTAATATAACAGGTCTGCCTTTGCACGCTGCCTGGCACACAGGTACGTTTTCATCCCTCAGGGAAAACTGGCCCCAGGCTCCGGGCGTGTGCTCTAAGCGTGTTCCTAATTTAGGGATAGCTCATCGCTCTTTGCCTGCGTGGTCGCTTGAGTTCATCTCCCGACAAAAAAAATTCCCTAACTCCGTAGGGCGCGCCCTGCACAGACGCAAGATCCGTCCACCCGGCCCCTCCCATCCCAGAAGCAAACCAGCCCTTCCCAAGCGTCGGGCTCGGTCCCCATCTTCTTCTCCCCTTTCTCCCGGGGTGCCAAGACAGCCCACAACTCAACCCAACCGCCGCAACCCGGAGAACCGGATCTCGTCCCGGGAGCGAAGACAACAGCGCGCCTGCGCCACCAGGCAACCTCGCGCATGCCCGTTGTCTCCCACCGCCTTTACCCCAGGTGCGCGAGCTTTCAGGCTCCCGCGGTTCCGGGACGCCGCGCGCCGCAGCTAGCTTGGCTTCCGGCTCCCGCTCCGTGGGCGGTGCGTCCGGGCGGCCGGCTGCCGCGGGATGACGTCACCGCGCGGGCGGGCGCGGCAGGCTTTTGGGTGGGCGTGGAGCGGGAGCTGAGGTGGAGGTTCGGGAATGGGGAATTCCGGTCCGCGGTTAACTGAGAGGGGGGCTTCCTCCTGTGTCCCGCCCGCCAACCGAGCTTCTCTGGCCCGCGTTTCGCCTACCGAGAGATGTGCCAGTTTTCATGGCTTTGAGTCTGAAAAGAGTCAAAGTTACCATAAAAGAGTAACATAACAAAGAGTTAAAGACACCATACTTCAAGCCTTCAGTAAGGACATGGCTTTCCTGGAACCAAGATACAGGAGCTCCAGAGAATCTCATTCGTAACTCCGCTTCTGCTAATTACCGTGAAGCCCCTTCAAGAAATGCAAAGAGCTCCCGTTGGTGGAAGTCCTGTTGCGGAGCACCTTATGTTTGCCCCCTAACTCCGCACCCAGGCTCGCAAGGGAAGTGAGGTCCTGAGAACTTCAGAAACATCTCTAAAGTGATATTATGTTATGATGGCCTGTTATGATGGCCTTCGAACTGTGAAGCCTCTGCAAATTAATATGGTCCTCAAATTGTTGAAGCAAAGCACTAGAAGAAAAAGTGACACAGTGGAAATAACTCATTAGCAAGATTCTTTCTCCTTAAAGCCAACAAGGCAGGGAATATTTCTCAGCTAGTTTGGAGAAGGTGGTAAGCTTTGTCATTGCATTCTTGCTTGGAAGAAGGAAGTCTTTTAAAGGGTATCCTGCATCCAGGGTACAAAACCAATTAACATAATATTAACATAGTTCTTTAAAAGCCATACAGCAGAGCAAAAGCAAATCAGTTTTGCCCACAACTAATCAGTAGGCTTCTGGAGTCATTTCTATTATTTTAAAGGATGTTTGCTCTGTTACTGCTTAATTTGAGGTGTTACATGAATACTATTGATCATATAGTATCTCATAAGTGCTAAAGCAGTGGGAGTTATAAATGCTCCCTTAAAAGGAGAAGTCGAATTGTGACGAAGACAAAGGTAGAGAGGTTCATAATGGAAAATGATGAGAAAATGAACACTGCCTCATTTGCACGCAGATGAGTCCTTGGATAGTATTAATTCTGAAGATGAAAGGCAAATTGTGCAACAGGTAAAACATGATATGCCTACACTTTTGACAGCAAGAGATTGGAAAAGTGATTGATGGAATGGAAAAACTTTTGAATATGATGCAAGAGACTATGCTTCTAAGTCAGATGCTTACTTACCTAATCTTAAGTCACATAAGACCAAGTGTTTGTTCTAGAACTAAAGCTTAGAATGGTAAAATATGTGTTTCGGGCAAAGTGTGGTTCCATGGGTCCACAGCACCAACCAAATATTTATAACATCTGTGAATTATGAGGCATGAAGTTGCTAAAGGGTTCTTAAAACAGTTGAAGAGATTACCTAAGAGGGAATTACCTACCCTCAATTTCAAAGTGTATAAAACATGTCCATTTTTGGAAAAGATGCCATGGAACATACAAGAGCAAGGAAGAGAAAAATAGATTTATTTTAAAGTTGTAAAGGGTTACCTATCTCACTCTTTTTGTGAAAACTTCATCCAGATACTGTGGGTTAAGCCTCTTATTAAGTTTGAATGTATATAAACATGGCCATAAGTACAGCCATTTGGAATTTAAACCCTTCGTGCGGGGAGGAGGAGCTCCTGTATCTTGGTTCCAGGAAAGCCATGTCCTTACTGGAGCCTTATTTGAGTTATGGTGTCTTTAAGAATACAGATTGTGAGGGGACGGGGGCGGGGGGGCGGTGTGGAGGCCCATCAGGTGGCTCAGTCAGTTAAGCATCCAACTCTTGATTTCAGCTCAGGTCATGATCTCAGGATTTTTGGGATCTAGCCCTGCATCAGGTTTCGTGCTGAGGGTGGAGTCTATTGGGATTCTCTCTCCCTCTGCCCCTCCCCCCCCCAAAAGAAGAAAGAGTCTGGTACACACAACCATTTACCAATTGTGTGACTTTGGCCAAGCTACTGAATATCTTAGCCATAGTTTCCCCTTCTGTAAAAAGGCAATAATAATGGTACCCACACAGGGCTGTTGGGAGGTAAAAACAGTTGTAAGAGTACCTGGTACACAGATATTATTATCTGAACTCTTGAAGGTGCTAAGGACAGAGCTTGTTTTCAGCTATATTGTGCAAAAGAGGAAAGTGGAAAGAACACATAAAAAAATACAAAAGCGGGGCACCTGGGTGGCTCAGCGGGTTAAGCCTCTGCCTTTGGCTCCAGTCATGATCTCAGGGTCCTGGGATTGAGCCCTGCATAGGGCTTTCTGCTCAGCGGGGAGCCTGCTGCCCCCTCTCTCTCTGCCTGCCTCTCTGCCTACTTGTGATCTCTGTCAAATAAATAAATAAAATCTTTTTAAAAAATACAAAAGCACATACAACAAAACTAGGCACATAAAAATTTTTATAGCACCATATTTCTGGGGAAGGGGCTGTCAGTGATGATATTTTAATCAAGGTTTCCAACAAAGCAGAACCCAAGGTAAAGTCTTATATGACAGCAGTTCTTTAGAGAGTATAACCCCAGGGAAGCAAGAGTGAGGGGGGAAAAGGGAAAAGAAGTAGGGAGGGAGATAGTAAAAAACCCAGAAGATGAGAAACACTGAGCTGGTCACAGCTATGCAAAGGAGAATGAATTCCATCTCACCTGATGTCTCCCTAGAGGACTTGGGGGACCATAGTGTTTTGGAACAGAGGAAAGAAGAACAAAGTTTCCTATTTCCCATCAGTCAAAGTTATTGCAGGAGATATGAACCACCCCCATCCCACCACCCCCATACTTTTGAATCCTGCCTCCTGCTACTCTAGGCAGCTGCCAGGAAAGCCAGATCCCTCAACAGCACTAGCATTATCCATGCATGAGCTGAGCTAGCAAGTGAATGGGAGCCAGTAGCACTTCCCAACTGTGCACCTGCAGCTCAGCAGTGTCTACCACTTCTGGAGCTACAGAGAAGCTCCCTTCCCCACTGCAAACCCCGCCCCCCGCCCTGCCAAAAAAAAAGTTGGGGATTCACGGCATTAAGTGAGACTTTATTAAGTCATATCCCAAAGCAGCGCGAGTGACCTGGAGCAAACAGCCTCACAACATCAAGGCCACTACGACCAAGGCTGCTGTCCAGTTCATTAAGCCTCCCTTCAGTGAAGATTGAAATATTCCTTCTGCAATCTAGGACAATTCTGTTGCAGTGCAGTAATGTTCTAGATGGTAATTGTAGCTTTCAACAGAAAACTATGCAAAGCAAATCCAGGGAGGCACATAAACTAGGTTCAATAGAGTGATAATGGCAGAAACATGGGAGGCCCGAGGCATAAAAGGCACTGTGAAGTAAGAGAAGCCCTTCATGCTTTCAAATACTAAAGGCATTTTAGGGGTCAGATACTATAATAGGTGTTATGATGAAAGATAAACAAAATAATCCCTCTGTCCAAGACCTGAGGAGCTCATGGTCACACCACAGTAATAAAAAGTTAGTCCTTTATTTCATTCATTTATTCATGCTTTGTTATTTAATAATTTCTGTCACCAACAAATGCAGGTTCTACAACCTTTGTGTGGTTAAATCATTAAGAAAACAGATTTGTTTCAAGAAATTATTGCCTCGGGTACCTGGCTGGCTCAGTTAGTAGAATGGGTGACTCTTGATCTCAGGGTTGTGAGTTGGAGCCCCATGTTGGGTGTAGAGATTACTTAAAAATTTAAAAATCCTTTAAAAAAAAGCTCTTGCCTCAAAACATTAATATCAAGTAACTTTATGAATAATTTTATACTTCCCATAATTTACCTAACAGCAACTGGTAAATATTTTTTTCTTTCTTTTTTTTTGGCCAATGCCATTTTTTTTTAATTTTTTAAGGATTTTATTTATTTATTTGACAGACAGAGATCACAAGTAGGCAGAGAGGCAGGCAGAGAGGGGGCAGCAGGCTCCCCGCTGAGCAGAGAACCCGATGAGGGGCTCGATCCCAGATCATGACCTGAGCCAAAGGCAGAGGTTTAAACCACTGAGCCACCCAGGCACCCCAATATTTTAATATTTACATAAACATGCTCCAAAATGTGTTTTCTGTGAAGAAGTGGGAAAATTACAGGAGAGTTTGTGGGGACAAGTCTTCTGACATGGAAAGGGAGGAAAGCAGAAAGCCTGGAAATGTGGAGGTCCAGATTATGGAGGAGCACATTCTCAGAAGGAAGAAGATGATGAGAGTTTAAAGCTGTCTGAGACAAATTTGTGTTATTTAGCCAAAATTGACGGACTCTTTACTATGTGCCACCATTTAAAAAAAAGAAAAGAAAACACGTCCCATGGCATTACATTCTTACTGAGGAAGTTGATGGATGATATGTGAGATAAATAAGTAAAATATGTCACGTGTAAAATACTGATAAATGTTAAAGGAGTTAAGAAGGCAAGGAGGGTGGAGGTGACTTTTGATTAAAGACTTGAACAAAGTGAAATAGTTCTATGGTTATCTGGGGAGAGAGGATCCCTGCAAGCAGAAAGGTTTTCGGGAAATGGTGTGTGTGACTTGTTCCAGGAATAGGAGGAAGATAAGCATTGCCAGAGTAGACCAAGGAGAGAATAGTAGAAGCTATAAGAGAAGTCATGGGGACCAGAAAATGGAGGGTATTACAGGTCATGATAAGAACTTTAGCTTTTTCCTCAGAATGAGTTCAGAAACCAGTGGAAGCTTTTGGATAGTGTTAATGCCTTCAGACATCCTTTTTCTGCTCTTTTTTTTTTTTAACTTCTTATTTAAATTCCAGGTAGTTCCCATACAGTGTAATATTAGTTTCAGGTGTACAATATAGTGATTCAACGCTTCCATGCAACATCCAGTGCTCATCACAAGTGCCCTCCTTAATCCTACCACCTATTTAGCCCATCCCCCACCCACATTCATGGACGTATTTTGTTATATAGCATCACTCTAGTTGCTTCATAGTGGGAACAGGAATAAGAGTTAGGAGCCTCCTGCAACAGATGGAAATTTGGGTCAGAATAGTGGCAGAAGTGATGGTTTAAAGTGGTTGAAATCTTGGTAAATCTTTTTTTTTTTAAGATTTTATTTATTTATTTGACAGAGCAAGAAAGAGATCACAAGTAGGTAGAGAGGCAGGCAGAGAGAGAGGAGGAAGCAGGCTCCCCACCAAGCAGAGAGCCAGATGCGGGGCTCGATCCCAGGACCCTGGGATCATGACCTGAGCTGAAGACAGAGGCTTAACCCACTGAGCCATCCAGACACCCTGAATTCTTGGTAAATCTTAAAGGAAGAATCAACAGGCTTCATAGGCCAACAAAATACAATGTTGTATTGTACAACGTTGAGAGCAAAATGAAGGATAAAGCTGAAATTTTTGCTAGAAGCAACTGGAAAATGGAGGTACCTTCCATGAAGGAGACTGTTGGAGGCAGGTAGTGGTGATGGGAGAGGTTTAGAAGCTCATTTTAGGGTAGGTTCAACTGGAGATGCCATTAGGCATCTGGGTGAAAATATCAGTGAGCAGCGTCGTATACGATCCTGGAGTCCAGAGGAAAAACGCACGCTGGAGACTTCAGTTTAGAAGCCACCAATGTATAGATTGAATTTAATGCCACAGGATTATTCACATGTTCTCTAAATGTATCCTTCCTCTATTGTTCTTCATGCATTAAACAGGTGCAAATAAAAGGAATAGTACTTATCACAGCAAGGAACAAATTTATAGACCACTACCCATAGAAGTAGTACAAAATAAATATTTAAACAATTCCAAAGAAGGAATGTAGTTCAACTGATGATCAAATGATCCAAAGTGACTTTATTAAGGGAAATTCAGTAGTTCAGGTTTACACACTTTGCACTCCTCACCCAAAGTTTGAGATGTCAGAGTGTACTTCAAAATAAAAACAAGTCTTTGAAACCCACCAACCCTGGTATTGGTCTACATTTTTTGCCTTTGAAAAACCAAATATGCCTATATCGGTTTGTTAGGGCTGCCATAATGAAGTACCACAGACCAGGTGGCTTAAACAACAAAAATTTGTCATACAGTTCTGAAGCTAGAAGTCCAAGGTCAAGGTGTCAAGTAGGGTTGGTTTTTTCTGAGGCCTGTGAAAGAAGGCTCTGTTCCCTTCAGCTCATAGATGAGTATCTTCTCCCTGTCTTCCCTCTTATGCATGTCTGTCTCCAAATGTCACCATTTTTTAAGGACACCAGTCAAATTCAACAACCTCACTTGACTTGATTACCTCTATAAAAACCCTATCTCCAAATAAGATCACATTCTGGAGTACTGGGGGTTAGGATTTCAATTTATGAAGAGGGGGGACACAATTTCAGCCCATAAAGGGGCCTATTAAAATAAGAAAGCTAAATTTCAAGGTTCTCTTGAAGTTTAAATGAGTTAATACAATATCTGAGATAGTCCTGGCACCTGATAGGCAATCAAATGTAAAGTAGCAGAAAATATGGCATAAAAAGCAATAGTGATCTAAGTATAATCCCTAAAAGAACCTTCTGTTAACATGATACCAGACATGAATTGGTTATAAAAAAAAAAATGAAAATGTCACTTACCCTCAGAGCTAAGCAAAAGTTGCAGATATAAGTGTGTTAGGTGATCCTAAGATCTGGTAAATGAGTTAGGTCTTAAAGTTGACATGATACAGATTCAAAAGTCCACCCAACAAAAAGAGAGTCTTAATTTTTCCGTGTGCTAATTAAAGCTCTTTCGTTTGCAAAGGACATTAATTAGTAATAAACTTTGTGTTACTAGTAACACAATTACTAAGTGATTACTAATCAATCAACTGATCAATCACAGTTATTAATTGATTACTAATGCTGGATACTGTGCTACTTGCAGGGCATCAGAGGTTAAAAAACAGAGAATGCCTGCTCCCAAGCAGCTTTCCATCTAATAATGGAGACATATGAATAAAGATTTAAAGAAAAATATGATGATACTGGTGAAAATAAAATGTTCCTTAAGTGCAGCCTGCCAGGGAGCTGGGGAAGACTCCTTATAGGAATAATAATTGAGATGGGCTTCAAGGACAAGAAGCTGTTACCAAATCTAAAACTAACTAGAGGGGCACCTGGGTGGCTCAGTCAGTTAAATGTCTGCCTTTGGCTCAAGTCATGACCTCAGGGTCCTGGGATTGAGCTCCCCATCAGGCTCCCTGCTCAACAGAAAGTTGGTTTCTCCCTCTGCCCCTCCCCCAGCTCATGTGCTCTCTCTCAAATAGATAGATAAATGATCTTCTTAAAAAGAGACTAGACAGGGACGCCTGGGTGGCTCAGTTGGTTGGACAACTGCCTTCGGCTCAGGTCATGATCCCGGAAACCCGGGATCGAGTCCCGCATCGGGCTCCCAGATCCACGGGGAGTCTGCTTCTCCCTCTGACCTTCTCCTCGCTCATGCTCTCTCACTGCCTCTCTCTCAAATAATAAATAAATAAAATCTTTAAAAAAAAAAATAAAGAGAGAGACTAGACAAAGGGGAAGAGAAAGGCATTCTAATCGAAATAATATCATCTGAACTTTTACTAAATGGATAAAGTAAAATCTTAAAGAAGAGTAAATGTGCAGTCTTTGAAGAACATATTTTGCTCAACAATAGCATGTAAATAATTGAATAATAGACCACGGCGGCATTGTATGGCCTCAGACTCATTGTGTGTGTGTGTGTGTGTGTGTCTGTACATTTTAACATCAAACCACTTCAAAAGCTCTGAGTATACCCTATTATCATTTGAAAGATTTAAACCTAAAAGCGGATTTCTACCTAATGAGCAATGTGGTTGGATGGATAGAAAAAAGACGTAGTGATGTACACACACAGGAGCAAAATGGGTGGCAAGGGATCTTTAGAAAAGCTAGCAGCGTATTATTTTTAAGAGAAAGAAGTAACAATGGCAACAAGGCTTCTGAGAATTTGAGAAGTGCTATTCATTCTTTGGTTGCCAGGAAGCTCAAAGTGAAATTGGCTGTGTGATTTTAATAATCATATGGGAACTTAAACCTATATAACAGCTTACTCTCCTTTCCTTTTTCAAATTCCTCTGTTCTATCAAAATGGTGGTTCTCTACATAGAACTAGAGAATGAGAGGGGAGAAACAATTGAATTTGAGATAGAGTTAGCTTGAAATGTCCTTGATACATGCGGGTGCAAAAACAGTAATAATTTCAATGTGTGACAGAGCTCCCAGAGCGTAGGATGTAGACCTCTCCTCTACCTACACTGACTCTCTGGTACTTGCATCTGCTCTCATGGCTTTCTTTTTTTTTTTTTCTTTTTTCTTTTAATTTATTTATTTGACAGAGAGAGAGATCACAAGTAGGCAGAGAGGCAGGCAGAGAGAGGGGAGGAAGCAGGCTCCCCCCTGATCAGAGAGCCTGTTGTGGGGCTCCATCCCAGGACCCTGAGATCATGACCCGAGCCGCAGGCAGAGGCTAAACCCACTGAGCCACTCAGGCGCGCCTCTCGTGGCTTTCAATGCCATCATCTTTTGATGACTTCCAAACTCATTTCTCCAGCTCAGAGCTATCTTGTAAACTCTGGACCCATATTGACATCTCCACTTGAATATCTAATTAACATCTCAAATTCACATGTTCAAAAACTATCCTTCTGATATATTCTCCAAAACCAGTTTTTCTTTATAGTCCCTATCTCAGTCAATGACAGACCTTTCCTCTCATCCCCACATCTAGTCCCCCAGCAAATCCTCTTGACCTTTGAAATAGGAAAATAATCTGACCACTTTTCACTACCTCCACATCTACCGCTGTGGGCCAAGCAAGTTGAGTTGCCTGGGTTACTGCAGTTGCCTCTTGACTGGCTTCCCTATTCTGCCCAGGTCCTCCAAATTCTATTCTCAACACATCTGCCAGAGACCATGGTATTTCTCAAACAGCCCATCTTTCTTGGAGTAAAAGCCATAAAATGGCGACAGGGCCCTGTGTTATCTGACTCCAATTACATTTCTGACTTCATATCTTATTGCTCTCTTTCTTCTTTAATCTGGAGGAGTCCCAAGGTCTCCCCCCTCCTGGAACAAACCAGATACACCATCGCCTCAAGGCTTTTGCATTTGCTTCTCCTTCTGAAATGTTCTTCCAACAGATAACTACGTTTGCTCCATCTGTCTCCTTCAGCTCTTTGCATAAAGGTCCCCTTCTCAGTGGGGCTTTCCCTGGCCACTCAGTTTAAAACTGCAACCCCCACATCTGCCCACAGACAGTTTTTAACTTCCTTGCCTGCATTCATTTGCCTCATCGCTCTTATCTTACCTAAAAAAGAAATAGATATTGTATGAACTTGCCATATTGTCAGTCTTACCCACAACTATGTACGTTCCATGAGAGTAGGCATTTTTATCTTCTGAGCCCAGAGTAGTGCCTGGCGGAGTAGATGTTCAATTACTATTTGGTGAATATTGAATGAATCGAGGACTGAATACAGAGATCTAGAATCCAGGTAGGAGTTTATTGCCAAAGGTTTTTTTTTTTTTAATAGCAGGGTGTCATTTGCATATAGATCCAAGAGGTGGATTACTCAGAGAGAATGTGCAACATGAAGAGAATAAAGAGTTGAAATCAGTCTTAGGAACAGGTAGAGAAAGAGGTGGTGCAATGAAGGGGCCTGAAAACCAATGACAAAAATGTACAAGGAGAACCTGGAGAGAGTGAGCAACAGAAAGATAGACGAACTTTCAAAAGGAATGATTAGCAATGTCAAACATGGCAGAAAGGTGAAATAAGACTAGCAATTAAAAGTGTCTATAGATATTGTTTAGCTATTTAGAAGGAAACAAATTGCCAGTCATCTTACACCATATACCTAACTCCAGACAAAGTGTTGAATGCAAAACATCAGTGGAGAAATATGCTCTTAAGAGAAAAGAATTTTCTAAGCCTAAAATAAATGATGTAATTTACAAACATACTGATAAATTTGACTCCATTAAAATGGAAAATATTCTTTAGATACAAAAAGAAGCCAAACCAAAATGAAGAGGCTAAAATAAAGTGGGAAAAATATGTGCAGGAAATTTGACAAAAGGAAAATTACCTTGTATTAAAAAAAAGAACTCATACTGTAAGAAAAATCTTCAGATTCTAATAAATAAGAGGGTGAAAATATGAACAGACATTTCATAAAAATGGAAATATAAACAGTTGGAAATGGTATACATGTCTAATAAATGGAGAAATACCAGTTAAAACAATGCTGAGATATTTTCCAACTATTAACATGGTTTAAAAATATAATGATGTTAAGTAAACTGTGAAAAAGAATTACTTAAATACTGTCAGTAGACCTAACCAGGTATAGTCCATTTTAGAAATGGAATAAGGGGTGACTGTGTGGCATAGCTGGTTAAGCGACCAACTCTTGATTTCTGGTCAAATCATGACACATGACATCAGGGTCATGAGATTGAGTCCCACATCAGGCTATGCACTCAGTGCAGAGTCCATTTGACCCTCTCCCTCTGCTCCTCCTTCTACCACTCTCTCTCCCTAAAATAAGTATATAAAATCTTTTTTTAAAAAAATGAAATTAAAGGCATCCAAATCGGCAAAGAAGAAGTCAAACTATCACTCTTTGCAGATGATGTGATACTATATGTGGAAAACCCAAAAGACTCCACTCCAAAACTGCTAGAATTTGTACAAGAATTTAGTAAAGTGTCAGGATATAAAATCAATGCACAGAAATCAATTGCATTTCTCTACACCAACAACAAGACAGAAGGAAGAGAAATTAAGGAGTCAATCCCATTTACAATTGCACCCAAAACTATAAGATACCTAGGAATAAACCTAACCAAAGAGGCTAAAAATCTATACTCAGAAAACTATAAAGTACTCATGAAAGAAATTGAGGAAGACACAAAGAAATGGAAAAATGTTCCATGCTC
>PISX010002325.1:0-164070 GCA_004024625.1 Mellivora capensis | reverse complement strand
AAACAAGATGGGATCAGGAGGGAGACAAACCATAAGTGACTCTTAATCTCACAAAACAAACTGAGGGTTGCTGGGGGGAGGGGGGTTGGGAAAGGGGGGTGGGTTAATGGACATTGGGGAGGGTGTGTGCTATGGTGAGTGCTGTGAAGTGTGTAAACCTGGCGATTCACAGACATGTACCCCTGGGGATAAAAATACATTATATGTTTATAAAAAATAAAAAAATTAAAACAAAAACAACAAAAAAAATCCCAACCTTTTTTTTTTTATCCATTATTCTCTTTTTTAAAGTTCCCACAATCTCTCCCTTCTCTTTATCCCTGTCTTCAGAGAGTACTTGACAGAGAGCCTCAAGCAATCCATCTTCCCTAAATTTCTCTTTATTAGGTAACTTGTGTTCATAATTGGTATAAAGCATTCTGACCTTAGCGGGCTGACAAAATTTGGAAAGCTGCCAAGTTAGGTTGGTCTAATTTCCTCTCTCCTTAATATTATCTCCTAATCTGTAAGACTGATGTGAACTTAATATATTATTTCTTTGCCAAGTTATTTATAAGTCAAATAATAAATGAGAATGCTCTCTGTGCATGTAACACATCAATTAAGTCTCAAAGGGTTTTAACCATGTTCAGTCATTAATCTTCATTGATGTATATTCCCGCTAGACAGACAGGGATTTGTTATTAACCTTAACAGGAAAAAAATAGACACAGACACCCAAGAATAAATTACACGTCAAATGTCAGGCCTTCTCTCTGTCCTTCTATTCTGGAGACTCTGAACGACAATGAAACATCTAACTGTGAAGTAAACATATATCTCCTTCAGCTTAAACTAAAAAGCATCCCTGAGACGCTGTATTATTTTACAATTCTATCTTTACGGCCCAAATTTACTCCTTAGAAAAATCTTGTTCTCTAGCGGGATTTCAAGTTTTTCTGGCCATTGACACATGGGGCTTAAATAATAAAACCCCTAATCAGGCAGCTTTCATACTAGGAGGTTTGAGGTGGGACTTCGGGTGGAAAATCAACAAATTCTTGAAAAGACTACACCTTCTTCATGCTTTAAAAAAATGTTTAACTTTTAACTCTAAAATTTACAAATATACAAAGTAGAAGAAATGACCGTGAGGCTGGAGACAGACAACACTTAACTGGTGACATTCTGCAATATTTCCAGGGGAGCCTTTCTAAGCTACATGACAGGTCACTATACCCTTGAATAATTACTTCCAAAAGAACAGTGGACATCAACACTCGGGACACATTACACTTCCTCAAAGCACCCCTAAAGACACTGCACTTGCTTGTAATATCTCTTGACTGTCATTTCCTTGAGACCTTTGGATTTTTAAAGGCGATGTATAGACAAGCGACGTGGATCACAAGGGTAAGGATACATTACTTTAAAAATTATCAAAAGGAAACTGTACTTAGAAGGCTTTTCAGCACTCCGTTTTAGGGGAGTAGAATGCCCAGCCGGATGTTCTTTGTGTGTACTGGGTCCTAAGCAGCCACTGGTTTGGTTTAATTTGACATGAATATTCAAAATTCATCTGCATGGTTTTTACTGAAAACAAGAACTATTTCGTATGCCCCCCATTTTTACTTCTTGCTATTTCAAGGGATAAAATGGAACTCCAGTTGACCCTTCAACAACTCAAGTTAGATGTGCTAACCCTCCCCCAACACCCCGCAGTCAAAAATCCACGTACAACCTTGACTCCTCAAACACGTAACTACTAATATCCTACTATTGCCTGGAAGCCTTCCCGATAACATACACAGTCGATGAACATGTATTTTATATGACATGTGCACTATGGATTATATTCTTACAATAAAGTACGTTCGAGAAAAGAAAAGGTTATTAAGAAAATCTTACGGAGGACATAGTCCGCTTATAGTACTGTACCATATGTACTGAAAAAAATTGTATTTAAGTGGGCACATGTGGTTCAAACCTGTGCTGTTTAAGGATCAACTGTATTTTATCGGTACAAAGAAATAAACACTGGGTTGTACCACTGCCTGAAAACACCTAACTGGAAATTCCAAACCCCAACACAGAGGAGTCATTACACAATATTTGGGTGTAGTTTCTAGGTCATGCAACTGATGGAAGTCTGGGGGAAAAAAAAGCTTGATGAAATCGTATCTAGATATTCCTTTTTTGACCAGATATTAACAAGTAATTATTTTTGTTTCCTCAAGTTTTAAGATGAAAGGTCCATTTTTCCTTATCTGACTGTAAGCCTTCATGCTTTGGGACTGGGGGGTTAATTTATAATTCAGAATGTTCCTGTTTGGGGGATGACAGAACATTGGTGAGCCACTGCCATCCATTCATTTTCTTACTGAAGTCCTGTGTGGCGAGATCAGCAGCTTGTCTGTGATTTCGTTCCTTCAGTCCCCCAAGGTCAGCGAATGCTGGGTTAGCACGGGAGAGGGAGGACGCGGACATGGACGTGTGTTGGTGCACGTAAGGGACTGTGTGTGTCGTGTCTGGGACAGCAAGCAGGGTTGAATAGCAGCTACCATGGTCACTGGACACTCTTGAGACTATTAAGGGTGTCCAACACCCTCATCATTCTTCAGGGGAAGTTTCTGTCTCCTTAGCTCCCTCATGAACTTCCCCTTGACGCACAGCAGATGCTCTCAGAGTACAGCTAATTACTGGTTAACAAGCCGCCATACTCTAAGAATTCAGTGTGAAATAAAGGACAGAAGGAGGTCAAATGCCCTGAGCACTGATATTCGAGGTAGTGTTAGGAAGCTTTTCTTAGCACCGTTACTAAACATCCCCAATATGTCACGTTATGAGAGCTCTACATTTACTCTAGGAAGGACAATTACTTTTATTTTATTTTTTATTTTTTTTTTAAATCTTTTTATTTTTATTTTTTATTTTTTTAAGATTTTATTTATTTATTTGACAGAGAGAGATCACAAGTAGACAGAGAGGGAGGCAGAGAGAGAGGAGGAAGCAGGCTCCCTGCTGAGCAGAGAGCCCGATGCGGGACTCGATCCTAGGACCCTGAGATCATGACCTGAGCCGAAGGCAGTGGCTTAACCCACTGAGCCACACAGGCGCCCCTTACTTTTATTTTCAATCCAACTCTATTTACCACTTGGCAACAAGAGTGTACTAGAAATGAAGATGTCAGTCTAGTTACCAGGAAGGTCATTCATCTGCGACACTGGTTAGGAAACCCTCTAGGGGACACCTTCGAGCCACGAGGATCTATCGTGTCTCTTACCATGTGTGCTCTCGCTCGTGTGTGCCCGCGGTATCAGGCGACAGCAGATGAGAATGATTACAAATGCGAAGGAGTTTGCTTCTGTCAAGGCCTAGACCGATATACTCCCTTGGCCAGGTCCTTGTAGTAGGCATACGTATATCTGAGTTTGTGCATGGGTGTGTAATGTACATACATAATCTGGGATTATTAACAACAACTCTATTGCTCTATTATGGGTCTACAAAAGGAGATTATACCATTTCCCATCTTAATTTCCATTAAAAAGGAACTTTTGGTAAAACATAAGGAAAAAGGAAAAAAATGGATTTTCTGTGCTGACATTACTTTCAGAATGTCTGTCTCCATAGAGACGTTATGGGCTGATATTAAGGTGATCAGTTCTTTCCGACCCATGTAGCCACTGAATAGATCGGGGCAGATGTCACTGACCCCAAATTCATGACTGGACATGCTTTTCATGCGTGTTTTAAATCAAGAAACATCTGTGCTCGCACCCCCAGAGGGGTACTGCTTCAAAAGCCCCTAACTATATTTAATAGCACACGTGAAGATGGTCGTTTTTGACAACAGTTGAACACTACTCGGCCACCGCAGCCCTGTCTTGAGCTCCGAAAGGGTTCTCCATCTACCCCCGTTTGCTTCCCGTACCTCCGATCTTGGCATTGAAAGCAATTCCGACCGTGCAGTGAGAGTTGTTTGCTGCGGCTGCCACTTCTCCAGCACAGCGGGTCCCGTGCCTGCAGGGAGAACACACACACATGCTCAAGTAAGACACTCCCTTCTTCCCAACTCGCAACGTCATCTCCACCAGCTGGACTCCAAAGGCGTGAAGCCTGCATCAAGCTGTGGACGTTTCTGGAACTTCTACCCAAGTAGCCCTTAGCCTGACCACTGCCAACTTTTAATTATATTCTGTTTCGGATTCTGATTGGTATATATATTCCTTATACCTTGATTTCCCAACCAGGAAATCTCCTTGAAAGCTAAACTCGAATAGTGTGTCTCTTTGTATTCTCTAAAGTTCCATTGTCCAATATGGTAACCACCAGCCATCTGTGGCTGTTGGGTGCTTGAAATGCTGCTCGTGTGACCTTATCTCAACTTTAATTTTAATTAAGGAACTGGCACTCAATTCAATTATTACGAAATTTAAGAATGTCAGTGTATGCGAATCTGCTTCTTACTATAAATTTAAGTAGAGATCAAGTATCTCCAGTGAAATGTCATCTAAAATACGGTGTGCTGAACTATACACTGGATTTCTAAGATTTTGTATGAGAAAACGTGAAATAGTCCACGATACTTGTTTTATATAAATATGAAATCTTTTATTTAATAAAATATATTATCACAATTTATTTCACCTGTTTCCACCACTTTAAAAATGTGGCCACTAGAAAAACAGATGCCTTTTTCTGGAAAACATTCCTTTTTTTTCTCATCACAGTGACTTTGTTCCTCAGAAGAAATCCTTTTGTTGAAAGGACTTCTAAGACCATCCCATGCAAGAATAGCAAAGAAGTTCCAAGTACAAAGTACAATCTGTTTAGAAATGTTGACCTAACACTCTGTTGAGAAGAATCCCGAGGTCTGGCTGAGCGCAGGGAAAGGAGACTAGGGCTGATGGCTATTATCTACCCTGGATGCAGAAGAAGGATATGACGCATATGACAACCGCTACAGGTGTATCAGTCAGTCATTGCTAAGGATGTCCAAGGCTCAACCCCTTGCCCTCATTTTTAGAGATGAGGATGCTTAAGGAGCCCTAAGATGTAAGGAGATAGGGTAAAATCAGCCTAACAGTGACTAAGACTCAGGTCCCCCGAATACTATGTCATTATTTTTTATTTTACAACATAGAGCACACTCGTCATGGGCTAGGATTACCATCTGTGCAATTGTAAACGAGTTACTCCTTACAAATGGACAGGTACACACGCAAGTTCATACAACAGAGATATGTTCTGCTTAGTCCACTTACTAATGTCATGCTTATCTTCCTATGTCAATATTAGCCTGTATGTCATTTAAAAGCTATTACCCCCTTTCATCTTTTAAATGGTAGCCCGCCCATAATCTATTTCTCAAGTGCTTGGTTTCTGGAAATTGACCCAGTTTTTCACTGAGAGTAACAAGGCTATGGAAAACAATCTTGAGCCTTTATATGCTTTGATAACTTGGGATAAATTCTACAAGTGGAATGACTGGATCAAAGAGCACAAAATATATTGTCAAGTTGCCAATGGAAGATTAAACCAAACCTCAAAAAATCCTTGGAAGATGGATAAATATTATTAAATATTATTATAAAACATCATATTTTTATGCATGACCAAAAAAAAAAAAAGACCATAAGCCTACTCAAATGACAATATGAAGAATGGAGAAAATATACGAACAGACCCATGTCTAGAAACCCCTAGGTATGAGTTTTTTAATCTTTTCATCCTTGCCAATCTGACATGAAAAATGTTATCTCATTGTTGCTTCTCTTTTTATCCCCTCAGATTACATTTGTTATTGTCCATCTTTTCAAATATTTATTAGCTCTTTCTACTTCTTGCTTTGAGAATAATCGTTTATGTCTTTTGCCCAAAATTTCTTATGGTTTTCCCATCACAGCTACTGTATATACATTTCCATAGGTGTTATCTGGAACACAGCTATCTTATTTATGGCAATTTTATGATGTTCTGCACAGCAATTAATTCTGATGCACTCAATTATTTTGCCCTACTGATATCTGGTCATACCACTTTCATCATCAAAAAAAATGATCCATTTTTAAAAGAAAAAAAGATTTCTTTTGTAAATTACAAGCTGAACTACTACTGGATGATGCATCAAGGGTTCTGTTTTATGCAAGTGTTTTCTCACTTCACTGCCATCCTTGTACTTTTAAAAATCCAGCTCCAGGCTGGCTGGGTTTAGCTGATCACTCTGGAAAATTCCTAGTGTCTACCTATTGCCTATGCCCTTTACAGATGCGAGCGTTCACAGAGAAATACTCTGTGTGTCCCATTTAGCCCAACCATGCACTAAAAAATTCTTTAATATTTTCCCAGGAGTTTTAGATGTACTACAGTAGGAGAGATTTAATTAAATATCTTTTCTACCATAATATTTTCAAAACGTAAGAAGTAACTTGGCTCCGTATTCCTAAAATTCAATAAAACCCTGCACATATTATATGCATCATTAATGTACAGTGAATTCTCCTATGTGAAGAGAAAGAGTGACTATTTCCTTATAAAAACATTTCTTGCAAAGATTTCTGTATATCACGAGCAAAGATGAACCATCTTTGGAAAACAGGGGAGTTATCACTCTACTGCTGATGTATATATTTTAAATATCACTTAACTAATAGACTGTAACATGCTGTAATTGAGGGTCCAAATTGCTAACTCAACTACATTTAAACAGCCCACTCTCTTCAGATGACAATGACCATTACTCCAAGGAAAGTACTAGTCATCTTTTTATTTTTGTATCTTAGTTGGATTCAGTGTTTTGATGGATATAAAACAGATCATAGAACAATGGATATCATCAAGACCCGTTCAAGTGTAGGAACAAGATTCAATTTCTTCCTTAAAGAACAAGGGTGGTCAGCATTAAGTATATCCGTGATGTCCATTAATTATAAAAGTCACAAAAATAGACAAACGTCTTTGCTTCAGATGTATTTTTCTTCAGAGACAACAGAGGATGAGCATTTAGTGTATTTTCAGTATAAGTAGGACCATTTCAGTAGATCTTAGTCCAAAAAACGATAGGCTCATTCTATTACATTCTGATCTACATGCACCTGGATGGGAATTTACTAGCCAACTGCTACATTAACACCCCTTGGAAAATTAGTTAGCTGTTTAGCTTCTTTGTATATGTTTATGCTACTGCTAAGACACATTCTTTTCTGAGACCCCAGAATATAACCCAATGATATAAATTAAAATGGATATTTAGACAAGTGGCAAAGTAAGTTAGACATTATTATAAAAAAAAAAAATAAAAAAAGGAGATGCACACAAACCAGGAAGTGAAAAATGCATCGCTTCTCCAATTCTCATAAGCATATTGGCATGGCTGCCAGGGCCCTAGTAAGTAACAAAATGCTCTGTCACATAATTTTTACTTGAATAAACTGTTTTGGCTCTTAAAGAGCATCTTGACTGACAGATCATGAGAGTCTTTGTTCTACCATTCCAAGTCTTCTTATCTATTACATGATCTGTTCCCAACAATAAACCACTGCAATTAAAGATCTTGGAAGTTTTACCCAGGCTCTGTGATTGAAAACAAGGAAAATGAGATCAGAGAGTATCTGCTAATTCATTTCTATAATACTGTGAACTCATATAAGTGAAGTGAAATGAGTACAGAATATGAATTCGTAGTTGACCCCAAAATACTGCCTACGTGTATTCTCTTGCTTTCTCCTAGTCCCAGACTAGTCACAAAGTCCCATTGCTTTGTGAACTTTGTTTCTTCTGTATAAATTAGTGGGGATGAAAATACTAACATACTTGAGCTTTACCACAGATGTGAAGATGCAAGTCAGCTCAGCAATGAATTCGAGACATCAGGACACATGGAAGAGGTCTACCCCTATGTTGCTATCTCATTGCTCGAAAATCAAAATTACACTTGTCTGAATCAAGCAACAACAAATTGGAGAAAAACTACTTTCTTTTTTTTTTCCTTTTTGAAACAAACATCTTCAGCTGTTCATGGATTCGGTCTACCCCCTCACTGAATAGAAATTCCCTTTTGACATCTGGTGTGCCCATTCTCTTTGGCATATTTTGGTTTTGTTTAAATTGGAGTGAAAACTTTCCATTTCAAAGGCACCCCCCTCAAAAGGGAGAGCAAGAAATAATGATGTATTTGATGTGTTCTCCAAACTATCAGTTCGAACTGATGTTTCTGACTGCTCACATTGTTCTTGATAATATTCCCACCTTGTGTTTACATCTCGCCATCCATTTCTAAGTATTTGAACTTCAATGGATTCTCACCTCAACCCTCTGAAGCAAAACGGGTATCACTTCTCTAGTTTGACAAATGAGAAAATTCCAGCAGTCAGATGGGGACTGGAAGGTACAAAACATGGCAGGGCAAAGGCTAGATCCAGCTCTCCTGAATCCTTATGTGAGGTCTTTTCGTGGTTCCAGCAAAAGTTAGAAGGGCCCACATGGTCCTGCCTTTGAATGGCTGCCAAGATTTCAGGACTTCTTTGCCGGCTCCCCTACTAATTCCATGCCATAGTGGTGACTTTATTCCTTCGTTACTATTGATGACAGGATATTTGACAGTATATTTTATAGAATCTCCCTAATAAATTATTCACCTTGAGTGAGAAGGAGGAAATGCCAGGAATCTTAAAAATGAAAACTTAAGAAGAATGGAAAAGCGCTGAAAACAGATTATGGCCCTGTCTTCAGCAAAAAGCTTTACTAAAGCTCACAAAACATGTTAGGAAAGAAAAAAAAGAAAAGGTAAATTAAAACTTTTATAAAAAGTAAAAAAGAAATCATCCATTCCACTTCTTGGTGATGGGTTTTTGTGAGACAGTTAAAATCCTAGCTTCTGATGTGACTACAATTACGCCCAGTCCCTGAGGCTTCCATAATATTACTTTTTTTTTTTTTTTAAATACAAGGAAGGAATTCAGAAAAACTCATTCAAAATAACTGCTAAGGGCTGAATGTTTGTGCCCATCCTCACCCTCCATTCATATGTTGAAACCCTAATCCCAGAGTGATGGTCTCTGGAGCTGGGGCCCTGGGGAGGCTTTTAGGTCACACAGGTGGAGGCCTCATGATAGGATTACAAACAGAAGAGAACAAACTTCCTTTCTTTCTCTCCATCCTGTGTGCACTCATTTCTGCAAGCTGGGAGAGCGCCCTCCCTGGAAACTGAATCTTGGACTGTCCAGCTTCCAGAACTGTGAAAAATAAGTATTTACTGTTTCAGCCACCCCCTCTATGGGACTCCATTATCGCAGCTTCAACTAACACAATAACCAATAGCTATATCAAACAAGATATTCAGAGACACTCTGATCGCCTAATACTGGAAGAATCTTCAGCATAAACTTCAAACTATCACAACCTTTATACTTAGCTATAGACATTGTGAATCTTCCTCTCAGTCTTCAAGAAGAGATACACAATATTTAAAAAAATTAATAAAAGTTAGCATTCATCAACTGTTCCAAAGTTGGAACAGATATGTTGTGGGCAAGAGAATAAAAAATATATTTTATAATATTAACTAGTAATAGACCACTACTAAAAGGCATCAGATATATCACAGGTCAATGACCAGCAAAGGATTTTAAAAAGCAGATTTTTTTTGAGAGGTTTAAACGTACTTTCAGTTTGACACATACACACACAGGCACACATCAAGTACACACACAAACTGGTGAAATCTGAACATGGTCTGCAGAGTGTACTAATGCCAATTCCCTGGTTTTGGTATTTCACTGTAATTGCGTAAGTTGTCATCAGTGGGGGAATCTAGATGAAGGGTATGGGGGTCTTGTACTATTTTTGCAACCTCTTGAGATTTGTAATCTTTTTAAAGTTAAAAATGATTGTACGTCTGAAGAATCTATAGTTATTTGAAATACTGGCTATAATTCAAGATGGGTATTTTAGTCAGAACACAAAATATTGACGATAAAAAATAAAACGCTAGTGGTCAGTATGCTGCCTTTTTAACATTTTTTAGATTTTTCATAAATTTTTAAAATTATTTCATTTTTAAAAATTGAAGTATAAGTAACACAATGTTATACTAGTTTCAGGTGTACAAAATAATGATTTAACAATTTTATACATATCTCTGTGCTCACAATAAGTGCACTTTTTTTAATCTTCTTTTTTAAAAATTTTTATTTATTTATTTATTTGACAGAGAGAGATCACAAGTAGAGAGGTAGGCAGAGAGAGAGGAGAAAGCAGGTTCCCCGCTGAGCAGAGAGCCCGATGCGGGACTCGATCCCAGGACCCTGAGATCATGACCTGAGCCGAAGGCAGCGGCTCAAACCACTGAGCCACCCAGGCGCCCACAATAAGTGCACTCTTAATCCTTTTTATCTATTTCATCATCCCCACTCCCCTTCTGGCAACCATGTTTGTTCTCCAGATTTAAGTCCGTTTTTTTGTCTCTTTTTCCTTTGTTCTTTTGTTTTTTAAAGTACATATAGGAGTGAAATCATATGGTATTTGTCTTTCTCTGACTTATTTCACTTAGCATAATACCGTCTAGGTCCAGCCATATTGTTGCAAAGAGTAAGATTTCTTTCTTTTTTATGGCTGAATAGAATTCCATTGTGTGTGTGTACACCACATCTTCATCCATCCATCTATTGATGGATCCCTTAGGTTGCTTCCATATCCTGGCTATTATAAATAATACTGCAATAAACATAGTGGTGTTAGTATCCTTTTGAATTTGTGTTTTACTTTCTTTGGCTAAATACCCAGTAGTGAAATCACTGGATCATATGGTAATTTCATTGTTAATTTTTAACAACCTCCATAATGTCTTCCACAGTGGCTGTACCCGTTTGCATTTCCACCAACAGAGCATGAGGGTTCCTTTTTCTCCACATCCTCGCCAACATATGCTGTCTCTTGTCTTTTTGATTTTAGCCATTCTGACAGGTGTGAGGGGATGTCACACTGTGGTTTTGATTTGCATTTCCCTGATCGGTGATGTTGAGCATCTTTTCATGTGTGCAGTGGCCATCTGTATGTCTTCTTTGGAGAAATGTCTATTCAGGTCCTCTATTTTTTTCAGGTTATTTGTTTATTGGGGTTAAGTTCTTTACATATTTTGGATATGAACCCCTTATGAGATATATCACTTGCAAATATCTTCTCCCATTCAGTAAATTGCCTTGTCATTTTGTTGGTGGTTTCCTTTGCTGTGCAAAAGCTTTTTATCTTGGTGTGGTCTCAATGTTTATTTTTACTTTGGTTTCTCTTGCCTTAGGAGACATAGCTAGAAAAATGTTGCTAAGGCCAATGTCAAAGAAATTACTATGTTTTCTTCTAGGAAGTTTATGGTTTGAGGACACACATTTAGGTCTTTAATCCATTTTGAGTTTATTCATGTTTATAGTGTGAGAAAATGGTCCAGTTTTCCTACCACCATTTGTTGAAAAGATTGTCTTCTTCCCATCTTCTATTCTTTCCTCTTTTGTTGTAGATTAATTGACCATATAAGCATTGGTTTATTATTTCTAGGCTCTCTCTTCTGTTCCACTGATCTCTATTTTTGTGCCAGTACCATGCTCTTTTGATTACTACAGCTTTGTAGTGTATCTTGAAATTTGTACTGCGATATCTCCAGCTTTGTTGTTCTTTCTCAAGATTGCTTTAGCTACTTAGGGACTTTTGTGGTCCCATATAAATTCTAGAACTATTTGCTCCAGTTCTACGAAAAACATTGGTATTCTCAAGGGATTGCTTTAGATCTGTATATCACTTTGGGCTGTATGAACATTTTAACACAGGTTCTTCCAATCTACAAGTGTGGCGTATCTTTCCATTGGTTTGTGTCATCTTCAAATTTCTCTCATTAGTTTTTTTTTTAATCATTTTCAGAGTACAGGTCTTTTACCTCCTTATTTAAGTTTACTCTTAGCTATTTTATTATTTTTGGTACAGTTATAAATTGTTTTCTTAATTTCATTTTCTATTCCCTTCGTTATTAGTGCATATAAATGAAATAGATTTCTCTATATTACTTTTGTGTTCTGAGACTTTACTGAATTCATTTATCAGTCCTAGTATTTACTGGCAGAGTCTCCAGAATTTTCTCTATAGAGTATCATGTCATCAGCAGATAGTGAAACTTTTATGTCTTCCTCTGCAGTTTAGATACTTATTGTTCTGGTCAATATACGGCTTTAAAAGTGTTCTCTTACCTCTGCCACATCCCCTCTTCTTTACCCTCTTCCAGCCTAGATCTTTGACTTTTCTTTCCCCCTCCTCCTTCTGTCTGCCCCAGCCTAGGAAAATAGCTTATTCATTACTACCTGAATTCATTGTTAACTATGGTAGCCTATATATCAAAGAGAAAATAGCTTGGTTTATCAGAAAATCTAGTTTGTTACCTCACTTCTGCTGCTTTCTCAAATATAATGTTGCATGGACTGAAGTATATTAAGGCCCACGGCAAGCACATATGAGTGTATGTATATAGTCCCAACCAAGATCCCGGCCACCTCCGTATTAGCATAACTCTCTTCCTACCCTTATCTTAAAGATCAACACCATCATCAAAGCCACAGAGTGTGAGAGATCCTTGTTGATAAAATCTACTAATTATGAGGGAATGAGGCCCTTTTTCTTGGCTCGCTGGTTCTCTATAGATTTACTTAGCATGCTTTTCCGTTCTTTTATTTTAATGATTAGTTTTTCCTGCCATACATGAAATTATTTATATGAATTTTAGATTGTCTATGCTTATTTATACTCCCTGGTGATTGCGTGCTGCTATTTCTCCCCCACTGGGTCTATTAAGAGCTGACAACCCTACTCTCCAAGCTCTCTAACTTCTACGAGAGGGCTCTGTTTACTGTCTGAAACTCAGATCTACTAGTTTTCACTCTATGTAGTTAGAACTTTGGGAACAGCTTGCTCTCATTTTCTACCACAAATGGAAGACTGCAAAACTGTCTCCCTTACCCTTTGACTATGAATAGACAGAAATTAGTCATTCCTGCTGATTCATTTTAGGTTTGTTTTCAGTGAGCATGGAGTCAAGTGTTTTCTCGTCCAAGTTCATAAATGTGGATCTAGAGCTTCCAACTCTTCCTCACAACCAGAGGGTACAACGTGATGCCGATCTTTTCCACTGGACATCTGTCTGCTTTCCTGGGTTAAGTACTATAACACTTTCTTTTTATGGAAAGAACAAACTCTGTCAGGAATGTTTTCTGAAAATTATCAAAGTACCTCCCAAGAAAGACTCTAGTTAACAATATTAGTTCCTTCCTCGCTCTTTCCTTCCTTTCTCAAGCCCAGAGAATTCACATCCCATGTCCCAAGCATTTTCTAAGCCAGGGATAGATGCAGTTGGATAATCTGAGGCTGTGGTGCTCATGATCTTGGTGGAGAAGATTCTGAGTAAAGAATGAACAAAACTTCTTTTCCTTTTCTATGGGAAAACTACTTTGGTTTAACTTTCTCTGTTCCCCTTGATATTGGGCAAACGTGAGATACCAGCTACCAAGGATCACTGCTCATGGTAAAAAGGAACCCTGTTCGGTGAATTACCATGCACTGAGAGGTCTGTGGCCAGGATGCTGGATACATGATGAGAAGTCTTGGGCTTTTGGCTTCCGAAAGGAGACTCTAGAAATTGGGTGTGGCTTTCCTTGGATGCCATAGGCTATTTATAGGAACAGCATTGTTCCTAATAGCATAGGGCTTTTAAGGCAAAGTGACTTTTCTACCCTCCTATGGCTCTTTTTTGTACAACTGAGGTGTCATTTGGGCACTGAGGGGAAAGAAGAGGAATAGAAAATAGTCTGGGGACTGGTGAACACCCTTGCTAGAGAAGTACAGCTGATGTTAGCCCACAGGTACATTATATTCTTATCTTCCCAATGACCACTAATAGTTCTAGGAGTTCAACTGACTACCAATTGAACCTACAACTACGGACGGGGGTGTCGTAAGATTTATGCAAGTAATTAACCAAGTACCGAGGTCCATGCTAATCAAGGTTTATGGACAAAGTATTATAGGAATTTCTGCTCCAAGGGTTCTGGCTTGAAGTTGGTGTTTGCGAAAATGCTTGGTATGCAATCTAAACAACTTTCTCCTCCTTCCACCTGAACTGATTTTCCTATAATTTTGCAGCATCATAATTAAAAGGAAATTTCATCATTAGAACTCACCAAAGCATGAAATATGAAGTATATACTGAGTATATACGCTGAGAGACTGCAGAAAGATCTATAAAGATAATGAAAGAAATAATGGCCTGTATCAAATTATAATTTTGATTTTCTTGTGGTCTAGTTCTTTCCATACATATTTCTCTTCTCCAAAAGTATACTGAAAGCCACCTCATTCCTATAATTCTAAAGTAGCAAAAATCAGAGACCAAAATGCTAGAATGTGCTCTACCTAGACAATATTTCAACTTGACACCTCCTATATATAGGTAAACTTCCATTTTTGTGACTATTCTTATAATGACCTAGTTAACTAGACAAAATGAGACTATTCCCATATACTGGCCCATAATTAACTTTTCTGAATCATTCATTCAGCAAATATTTATTGAGTACCTACCACATGCTGAGGAATGAAATAGTCACTAAGGAATCAATAGTGAGAAAAATAGACATGATATAATATAGTTTCAATGAATTCCATTGGCCTGGAAATCCTGAACAAGAGGCAATAATTCACAAGTCTCCGTTCACTTAGCGGTAATCAATTTAACGTTTCTGCTTCTATTTGTTTTTCCTCAACTATTCCGGTAAAGATATTCAATAACTATACACTGTAAAACAGGCTAAAAAGGTTTGCTGTTTTGCTCAAAATCTGTTCCTGACTAACTGGTAGCAAAAGGTGATTCTGTAACTGTTTGACTTCACTTAGCTCGAGACTGCTTTCAGATCATAAACTGTCAAAACACTTCTGAAGACTTGAGTGTTCCTTTGCAGGGACGAAGGATCTAAAAGAAGTGACTATGACATAATCCTGTTTGTCTGAAATACAGGTACACTGTGGCTCCAGAATGAGGATCCAAAAGGACTCCCTTGGTGCTCCTTCTTGCAACGCACTCAGGGTTCTGAGAAGTCTGGTGGCCCGTGGTCGCGGGGTTCCTGGCACTCTGAGAAACGGGTCCTCCAGTAGAGATAAGAAGCCACACCCCTTATATTCACCGCGCTGACCTCATTTCAGCTCAGCTATCCCAAGCCGCTGCCAGCCCTTTCATTCACTGATAGCTGCTCCTGGTTTTCCTTGCAGAGCTTACCCCAGTCATGTCCTTACACACTGGAAGGTTCCCAAAATTAGGGTACTACAATGAAGGAATGCCTCCTTCCCAAAGCGTAGATTTAGCATATCCCTAATTATCGATTTAATCTTTTAGCATATACCGATTTTACTTTACCGATTTTTGTGACACAAAGAGTGGGTTTTTATGATGATGGCATTTGCATGAGTATGTCAGTGGGGGTTGGCAAACATCTGTAATGGGCCAAATAGTAATATTCCAGGATTTACAGGGCCAAATATAGTCTCCATCACATAATCCACCCCCTCCCTTTTTTAATCCTTTGAAAAAGTAAAAAACATTCTCAGAGTCACCAGGCAGATCTGACGTACAGCCAGTAGTTTGCTAATCTGTGGTTTCTAGGCATGGAGGGTAAATACAGTCCTAGCTCCTTACGAGTTCTGGGGAACCAAGAAACATATGCTTCTGCCTTTTCTAACTCCACTTCCTTTGATTTGATATTCACACTGAATGCTGTTTTATGTAACTTAATCACCTCAACAAATATAATGTATTGGTTCATCTCCACTGATGTAATAATTTCCATCTGAAACAATGCGTGATCCAACGAGCAACTGAAACATCAAATCAGGGGCGCCTGGGTGGCTCAGCCGGTTAAGCGCCTGCCTCTTCATTTCTGCCCAGGTCATGATCTCAGGGTCATGAGATCGAGCCCGAGACAGGCTTCAAGGAGCCTACTTAAGATTCTCTCTTTCCCCTTCTCACTCTGCCCCACCCTTGACCCTGCTCACATGCACACACATGCTCTCTCTCTCAAAATAAACATCAAATCAATAAAGGTGATAAAGATGACTTATTATTTGCCAGGTAGTTTTACTTGCCTAGGTTTGCATATTTTTGCTCTCTCCAATAATCTTGCACACATCACGTGTACCTTTATCCACATATCAGAGGTAAGGAAATAGGAATTCTTACGGGTAAGTGGCTTCACCAAGGTAATAGAGCCAGCTTACTGCCAAAGAACATGAACTCAAATTCCCCGACACCGAGTCCTAGTGTTTCTGCAACAGTGAAGGCACAATATGTTTACAGAAGGACACACATACGTCCTCTGGCATGCATATACTTAGTGGGGCGGAACAAAATAAGGACGACTTGAGACCTTTCCTGAGAAGGCTCAGAAGTTGCATCTTTGAAGCTTTTTGGATCACTGCCCATAAGTTTTTTTTTTTTTTTTAAAGGTATCATAATTACTAGGTTTCCTTACTGAATAAGTAAAAAAGATAACTCATGACAGATCCCATCACTAATGAAATTACTGCTGACTCAAGCAGCCCTATCTTCTCCCAGTGCCAGAATTTTCTCCCTGCATAAACATAAAATGCAAACAAACAATACAAGGCAAATCAAGCAAATCAATTGCCTAATGAACTTTCAAAAGACACAGGATTTCATGCAGTCAGTGAGTTTCAGAGCAGCTTTAATCGCACTGAAATCTGTGTCGAAGAAGAATCCAGAAGAGCGAGATTTAGTAAAAATGGAACAAGGCTGGCAATGGGACAGTGGCTTTAAATGAGAATGATTTGTCAATAAAATGATTCCAAATGGCCCTTAGATAACTGATCAACATTTTTATAAACTGAGTCCGTTTATGACTCTACTAAAATTCGAATTTTGTAATATTACAGAAAGACTACAACTTTAAACATGATTCATTTTTGTTTGACGTAAGAATGGCTATAGCTACATATGTTGTTGGCAATCAACTACATGTATTTTCATCATTTGGGTTTTATTGTTTAAAATAAAACACCATTTTCATCGCTCATTACAAGACTCTGGCCTCAATTTGAATGGATTCATTTTTTTAATGTTTTCTCCCCCATCTCCCATTTATCTCTGCACTGAGTCCCTCCCTGCATGGCTTCTCCAGTGCAGGAAAGCTGTGGATTAAGTAAGAGACCCAGGAACTGGCTCCCCTCTCCTGGGAAGCAGAAGCAGAAACAGAGGTTACGCAGTCCCTGTCACATCCCTTTTGGCTTGCAAACTTGAACTTCAATGTATATTCTAAGCAGGCTCCTTTCTGTACCCTAAACGCTTCTTTCCCAAGACACTGGAGCACACAAGCTGTTTATGCCAAAACAGTTATCACGGTGATATCCCCCTAGGAACACAATGTGATAATAGAAAATGTCAGGCCCCGAACTGCATGCCTAGCATCTGGGCAATTTCCCCCACAGTATTCATGCAGTTTCGCAAGCCTCGGATAAGGATCATATTTCCTTAGTTGACACATTACTTGCTTTGGCTAGGTGTGAGACCACACTTAGAGACGCAGGGGCAGCCCATGGCTGGAAGCCATTATGTCTGGTTTCCTTTATTAAGTTTAGACTTTGGGACATAGAGACACTCCTTCTTGCCCCAAGAGAAGTGTGCTCATAGAACCACGCTGGGTGATGTTTAAGAGCTAGAGTCACACTGCTGCTCCATCTAGTATCTAAACATCTTAAAATAGAAAAGAAAATATCATGGGTTAAGGTTATTAAAGTTTTATTGTAGCATTTACACTGATTCAACTTTTCAGGCTCAAAAAAAAAAAAAAACAAGACAAAAGAAAACAACTGTATTGATAGGCAAACATTTTATGTGAAAGCCTCTTATAATATTCTCCACTATCTTCCTCATGAAAAAGATCCAGAAAATGTAGTATAGGTGACAATTGCTCAGAAATGGAGAATCCTAATGGCAAAATTAACTGACATTCTCTCATGAGTGAGGATTTTGTAAATTGTCTTCTACTCACTCCCCCTACCAATAGATATTTTTCTTTTTTTTTTTTTTTTTTTTTTTTGCCCCTTCGGGTCATAGATCACTGAGAACACTGAACTGTCTCTTTCCGACATTTTTTTTTAAAGATTTTATTTATTTATTTGAGAGAGAGGCAGTGAGAGAGAGCATGAGCGAGGAGAAGGTCAGAGGGAGAAGCAGACTCCCCGTGGAGCTGGGAGCCCGATGCAGGACTCGATCCCGGGACTCCAGGATCACGATCTGAGCCGAAGGCAGTCGCTCAACCAACTGAGCCACCCAGGTGTCCCTCTTTCCGACATTTTGACCACTTTCCTACTCAGTGCCCATCCCTGGAACAGCAGGTGGACAACCAGAAACCAACCGCAGACCAGTTAAATCACAATGAGGTAAGGAACTCTGTGAAGGGTGGAAAAGACATTTAAATTGATTAGCCGGAAGAGTCACTACTAGACCTTGTATGTGTCCGATAACTGTCAGTCCATATCTCAGACGGTCATAAAATTGTGTCCTTTTCAGAGGAAGAAAAGCAAAATGACTTGGCAAACATTTTCTTTTCCTCTCCCTCTGCCACTTTAAAATGGAAGAATTCTGGATCCTTGCTGTTAACCAAATGGCATTTACAGCTCTCAGTTGGCATAGGGCAGCTGAGAATCTAAAATGAGGAATGCTTATTCCATTTCTATTTCCATGGAAACTAGTCACCAACTGGTGAAAACAAGGTAGATCAAATTTTTGAACAAGAATGTTGAAATAATCACTCTTTTAAAACTTTTCTCTTGCATCCGGATGAAGAATGTAGTTTAAGCTCAGAACACGCAGAGATGTCTGGGTGGGCAAGCAATTCACCACTGGTTTACTGTTGCGACTCTTCCCATATCACAGTAATTACCGATTTGTGTGTGTCTCTTGGGTCACTCTTTAGAGGATGAATTGCGATAAGTCCCACAGATGAATACTATAATAAAATGTGAATATCAAATGAGTTTTAAAGGGTGTTTATTAAGAAAAGCTTGGAGTAATCCACTAGATCTAATAACTCTTCTCAAAATTTATGATCATGTTCCTCTTCTCTCTTCTCTTACCAAACATAGGAGGCAGGATATGGAGATTTATAGAGAATGAGTGTACTGTAGTCCATTTTCTTTCCTTTGAAGGAGCATTCCATTTTTTTTTGGAACTCTGCAATGAAAAACCTGACTTGGAAAAGACCACTAATACAGCCAACAGTAATAGCGCAGAGATGATCTCTGTAACTCTTAGGTCCGTGTAATCTTTCCTGGAGAATTTCAGACCCACGTCCTCCTCTGCCAGAAAAAAATCCAGATTCCACTCCCACTGTTTGCACATGTAGAATAGAAATGTTCTAAATTGGGTGGAAATAATTTCCTCCAGACAAATAACAGGATGAGAAGTGTCGATGATTCATATGACTTGCAGCTTTGTCACTAGGCATTCCTGGTGACAGAATCTTTACATTAACTCTAATACCATCAGTTAGTATGAAGGTTAGCTGGGCTCGGGGTATCCTGAACATTCAGAATGCATTATCTCCAATTCTTAAAGCAAACTCCAAGGAGCTCATTTTGTCCTCATTTTATATGCAGAAGACAATGAGGTCTCCCAGTGGCCAAAAGACTTGCCCGAAGTCATCCCTACAATCACTGAGCTTATTTACTGGTTTCAGACTTTGATGTTCATAATCTTCCTGTCCAGACACACTTTCTTATTTCCAGTTTGTAACCCCAATTAAAAAATATCACCATGTCTATTTCTAATCTCAATTCTAATCTTCTCATATTAGTACAAGATAAATATATACAGAAATGCCTGACCTCAACCACTGCTATTTTTCAAGTATGCACAACTCATTCATGATTATTATTATTTCTAAGTTTTCAGCTAACTTTTAGATCTGAAGGTATTCCTTAAGTGGTTCAATTATTTCTGATTGCTTTCCTACTTATGCTAAATATTTAGGAATTTGACCTTAATTTTTAAGATCAATGTTACAGCTAATAAGAATACAATTTTAATAAGAAAGTAGGGGTGTGCATGTGTGTGTATATGTAAGGAGACAGAAGGAGAAAGAAATTGATTTTTACTAAGTTTCAAATCTCTCAAAGAATTATCTTAGAAGTTTTGCTTATCAGTAATTATATGTGCATGGCCCATTTTTACCTTCTCATCCTAAAATTACTTAGTAAAAACATTTTTTTAAAAGATTCTACTACTTGATTTACCTCCTTATTTCAAGAAAGGCCTGCACACAACACCTGAAAGAAAATTAAAACCTAAATCAAAGTTTAATTAATTTATAATTTCCTTTTTGTTGGCTAAGAATAAGAATCAGTTGATGTTAATGAACACAGCCCCAGGTAATCTGCAATATTTTATTTCCCTGCAAACAGCACTCTGTTTTTCAAGTCTAAACAGAAGCTTCTTAATTTTAGCCACAGAAAATACCTGCAACAAGTATTTGGTATAAAGAGGTTTTTCCCTGTTACTGAAACAATTAATTATTTATAGTTATTTAAAACAAATAGAAACAAACCCAAAAATGGCAGGGCAATTTTGCACAATAATTTGGATTATAAGGATAAGAACATATTCAATTTCACTCAAAACTTTATCTCGGACACTGGTTTTAGATTCTTCAACCATAAAGTCTGGTGTTTTACATTTGTTGGCCTTTTCTGCTTCCCTGTTTTCTCAAGTGAAAAGGGGACAGTGAGCCCGCCACAGAGCAGGGGCATAGCCATCCTCAGTTTCTAACTGGGTTACATCAGTAATGGCCACAATGCACATCAAGATTACATCTATTTAACAACCGATAAGCATGGCAGAATGATAACAACATAACCACTTATGGAGTGCTTATGAGTCACCAGTCTCCAGTACAAATGAAGCATGCTCATTCCAGAGAGCTGTAAAAAGATTAGTTAAAATGAGAGTGTAATGCAGTGTTAGGTGGTGAAGCTAAGAGACAATGGATCTATTAGAAATTCTCTGCACACACCTAAAGACCTGGTCGTAAAGGCTTTGAAGGTAGAGGGAAAACATGTTCAGATATGAGTTTTAGATAAAAGGGAGGCTCTAGGGAAAATGAAAAATGTGTGGATTTTTCTTTTAACAAAAAAGAAAAAAAAAACAAAACACCAACACCAAAATGGCCAAACAAGAGAATGCCGTTTATTCCAAAGCTTGTAGGGAGCTCACTAATACCGAGACATTTTCGGCCATTACGGACATTCTCTCAGTAATGATTACTACCTTCGATCAGTCCTTTTCCAAAGCCCAGGTCAAATGCTACCCCCTCTAGAAGCCTTCCCTATAATTTTTGCCTACTTCTAGTAACACTCCCTCCAAACCCACTCCTCTGGCCTGTTGTAGTGGTTTACCATATGTTTTGTATAAATAGAGCTTATTACTTCAAATATAATCTTAGGAGAAATCCACCAACCCAAAATAGATTTTGGTGTAGATTTTAAAAGGGGTGTGACTTGGTTGAGGAACAGAGGGCTCTACTCATTTCATATGGTCACCTGAGTGACACCTAGGCATCAACAGACTTTAGGGTTCTGTGAAATACTTTTAGAAAACCAGTGGTCTCCAGTCCACATCCTGGCTGCTGGTTTACCTGTTGTACCTTATTCGTTAAGTGATGAATCAATGTTCAATGTCCACATACCATCACTATGTCACTAGTTTGATTTTTAAGAAATAACCAAAACGAAATGCTATTCTCCTGTTAAGTATTCAAAAAGTCTTTTCTGAATGAAACTATATGCCACAAAATAAGCACTAAATTCTCATCAACTTACTACATTTACATGAATTAAAAAGTGTCTATTGTTTACGAATACTATATTCAAAAAAAGAACATCTAGTACCATGCTCCAAATTAGAGTATATTATGTGATACAGAGAGCGTGATTTTCGAGGCCAGACTCACTTTAATAAGTTACGTGAATCTGCCTCGAATTTCACTTTCTTTCTCTGGAAGGAGGGGCAACCATAATGAGATTTAATTACAGCGTCTTTACTGTAACTGGCTGAGTGAAGGAGAAAAGTAGTTTATTAAAAAGATATTGGGAAGCTCAGAATTGTTAGGAGAACAAAGTAACCAAGATGGAGGATGAGGGTGAAGAAAAACACAGCTGCTCTGCTGAGAGAGAGAGAGAGGGACAGGGAGGAGAACCCAGGTAATGACTGAGAGCTTGCCTGGCCTTGAGGTCACTAGCCTGCACAACTGGTACTGATTTAGAATCAATATCCCTTGACCTGGGCCCTAGAATAGAGCAAGGGAGGTTGAACAAGTTAATTGCATCCGCCATTTTCAGACGCCATACTAGGAAATAGTCTTTGCTCTCCACTGAGACAGAGAATTCTTCCTATATAAAGAATTCAAGATACCGGGGCTCCAAAGCAATACCTACTATTTCTCTGACATGAACATTTTACAAGTCAAGCGAAAATATGTGTAGGCATGCTTTGTGAACTGTAAAGTTCAAGATAAGTAATTATTTTTATAGGCGACTCCTCTGTATTCGAGAGGATGAGCTCTGAGATGACTTGGAAGGACTAATGCCATTCAAGGGAACTAGAAAACCTCTTTTTTCTCATTCTTTCATGGAAAACATATAGTGACCCCACTGAACTTAATTTAGAATTTGCTGAATTTCTAGCCCAAGGCAAAACCAGTCAAGGGTTTCTAGGGAGACAAAGTTGTTCTCTGCATCCCCCACCCAAATCATGTACCAAACTTCTCAAAGCTATAAAACTGCTCACAGGAAGCCAAATAATTTTAAAATTATTATAGTAACAGAAACTTTTCCAATATGAACCACATGTATAGTGTTTGTCCATGTCTGCATAGGCTCAGTTCTATAGCCTATTTGCTCAAAATACCCTCTCAGTGCATAAAAGGATTATTCTATTTTATTAAACAACTTACCTAGCAAGCTGTTACTTGGACCTCCCTCCGCATATACATTGTCCTGTTTCACTCCAAATATACATCTTAGAAATCTAAACGTGTTATATTCTCATAGACTTCAGAAACCCAAAAATCTTTAAGAAAAGCAGGAGAATAAGAGTACGGATCCTTCACAAAGTTTACTTAGCCGAAGAAGAATCTCCCTAATCAAAGACAAAGATAAAACATAACAGAGTTATAAGTATTTTTTTTCCAACCAGGATGGATTAAACATGAGCTAGTGTCCTCTATAACTGAAATCAGTTTTACAATGGGGATTTTAACAAAAGCTCATAGAAACACAATGTGAAAGTTGGATGAGGATAAATGCAATCAATGGATGTAAAATAGTATGCGAGACCACAAAGCATGAAAGAATGGACATCCACATAATTTGCAATGGCTTCCCTGGTACCATCTCACTGCATTTCAGCTACAAAGATTTCAACAAATTTGAATGAACATTCCTATAAATGCATCAGTGAAAGGGCTCTTGTTCCATACCTTCCAGAATACGGAACTTGGTTCCAATATGATAATGCCACTAATTTACTCCCCACAGGGAACCAAAGAGTCTGATATAAATTCAGCCCAGAGAAGAGTTCAGCCACAGCTTCTGTGGCATCTCCATAGTGGGAAATATTCTAGTCACAACTGGGGCCTCTACTGCCCCAAGAATGGTACGCCTCGAAGTGAGGATGATCAGGCAAACGCACGGTTGTTAATGGAGCTACTTCTGAGATCACCCCTCACTTGAAGACCCCATTTGTCTCCATTTGAATTCAATTTCAACAAAGCCAAGGCCTATAACCCTTTGCTCTTTTCAACTCAAACCACATCTCCTTCTCAGATGCTCCGCTGCATCATCCCCCATACTCCCCACATGAGGCATGAGATGGATGGACAAGAAACAAAACACAACCAAGGGTTTTCGCCTCCTATACTGCCACTCCTTTGAAAAGCATGAAAGGGACTTATCATTCTGTTATGAAAATAAATAAATTTTATGAAAGAGTTGATGTTCAGTAAAGGTAACAACAGGGTAGCAATTAAGATTACCGAACAACTTAAGTTCTAGCCGAATCACCTCTAGTACAAACTATATAAATTGGTACCAAGACTGGGGCCATTGCTCGAGGCAGATGTGTGCCTCTTCTGTATGGAGACAGCATCATGCGGATGCCTATGGGAAGACCAAGGTATCACGATGGTGAGAAAAGAAAGGAATCTGTAACAGTCTGATACAGGTGGGGCTGCAGGGTGGTAGGGTAAATGAGTCTCTATTTGGTACTGGGGATGGTGGTGTGAGGGAGTGTGACCCTGTAAGGATGAACCTCAGAAGGAACATAACCAACCAAGAGCAAGAAGGTCATAGAAAATCCTTAGCAGTCAGCTGATCTCTGCCCAGGGTGTCACCACCAGGTATTTTATCTGCAATTCATGCAAATTCAAATGCACTTACTAGCATATGTAAATTATATGCAGATGGTGTGGGGATATCTAAAAATAGGAAGAGGTAAACTCTCCTAACAAAGGTCAGTCTTTTTTAAAATTCATGAGATGGCAGCTTGTGATGAGAACATGCTGCAGAGAAAAAGGGGATTCAGGGGAATTTGCTGGAAAACCTCCAGTAGTCAACTGTTCTTCTCAATTTCTTCAAGCTATTTTTAGATGCAAAATGATTCACCACAATTCCCCGAAGCAGGACAATCCTCGAGACCCCACACCCTTCTTAAGGCAGGAGAAGACTTCTGATGTATTTGGGCTCAGTCTTGCCCTCCTACAGAGCATCTTGCACAGCCCACATTTCCAGAGCACTCTCTTGGGGCTGTCATTTAAATACAAAAATTTCAGGAAAGTGTCTGTTAGTTATGTGATTCCAATCTCAAAGAGTCCATATAGAGAGATGTGAAAATTAACTCCTGCCCTCTGTGAATTAGACTAAGACTTTACCTTATTTCTCACTTATTACCACTTTTTAAAAAAAATTTATTTATTTGCCAGAGATCACAGTAGACAGAGAGGCAGGCAGAGAGAGAGGGAAGCAGGCTCCCCGCTGAGCAGAGAGCCCGATGTGGGACTCGATCCCAGGACCCCAAGATCATGACCTGAGCCGAAGGCAGTGGCTTAACCCACTGAGCCACCCAGGCGCCCCTACTTTTACCACCTTATTAATATTAGTAACATCCATACCTTTGACAATTTCATATAATTTCCCAAAACATTTATTTACATTATAACCACCTGGTTCTCATTCAATTTTCTTTCAAAGCTATCAATATACACCAGAATTGTCTGAGAACTAAAATTGCTTGAGATTCTAGCTGTGTCTTCTCCATTCCGAACCCTGATCAGAACATATCTGAAACCTTCCTTTTTTTCCCCTTTCTTTCCTTTTCCTTCAATGATAAAGCTTTCCCAGTCATATGTCTGCCCTTGTGTCCCTTCAAGGGATGGTGGCTGAGTCCCTCGCTATAGCAAGCTGTGACTAAATAGCCCCCAGATTCATTTGGGTGGCCTTCATTTATTTCCATAGAACAAATACCATTGTAAAGTCAGGCTTATACAATCATGGTCTGTAATAAACAATCTCTGTTCCTTGTTCAAAGTCACATGTACACAAGGTGTTGGCGACCTTCGTGGCCCAATCCCCTTTCTGCGGAGAAATGGCTCAGAATACCAGGACTTGGGAGAGCCAAGCTCCTGAATATTTACGGAGCACCACAGTGCAGCATTCCAGTGATTACAGTTCTCCCAAGGTAGTAAAGTTACCGAAGCACGGGCTCGACACGGGAGTTAATTTCTCACCTACTTGACCACAGATTAATTAAGCCACACAGGTAAATAGATGCTGCAGGAACAAATGAGCTTGAATTCCGACTGTCACCGGGTGACATTAGGCATTTTACTCTACCTCTCTCGACTTTCGCTCTGAATGTGGGCTGCTGTGAGCAGTCACTGAGAGAGCAACCAGATGTGTTAATTTTATGAGCAGTTGCTTACACCACATTCAAATATAGTCAAGGAGCAACCCCGCAGACGTTCAGATCTTTTTTTTTTTTGGTTGAGTCGGCCAGGGACATTGACATCCTGATGTGGGCAAGGAAGTCTCTCATAGGGATGCTTCTCCAAGCCCATCCAAAAGCAGGATTTTTATTTTATTATTATTATTTTTTTAATCTCTATCACCTTGCCTTCATTGGTGACCTATTTTATGAGAACTAATCAAATACATTCTGACCTAAAAGACCTATTTTCTGCCTTTCCACCTTTTATTGAGGATTGGAATTGAAACACACACTTGACTGCTGACATCAAACACGCATACCTAAGGCCATCGGAACAGTAGGTGTCGACTATAATTAGCCGAATTGCTCAAACATAAAAATGACGACGTCCCTTTCGGTTAGTGAAAAAAAAAAAAAAAAGAAAGAAAAGAAAGAAATTCTAACTTGAGTCCTTAACTTAGGAAGCATTTGATCTGAATAGGAAGATAATCACCTTTTAAATAATATCTTGTTAATACTAAAATGAACAATTAGCCACTCTGCAGTTTGACAACATTTTCAGCCTCTTCTAGTATCCATACATGGAGCGAGGTAAGCAGAACATGGCTCTTTTTCCTCCAGAGTTTGCCTTCTTTTTCAGCATCTAACACGAGTGTCCATTGGCTGAACATACTGGGAGCGTCGTGGATGAATTCTCCACAGCTCTGAATAATACACGTAATGCATTGCTCACAGTGACCTCTCAAGGTCTTCGTGTTCTCAATTTTACATATTTCAGGGTTTAAAGAAAGAAGAGAAAATAGAAAGATCCAAGGTGGAGGTTAGAGGAGAAGAGGAAAAGAGAAAGATAAATAAATACACCTGTCTGGAAACCTTGCTCAAATTCTTAATCCATTATTTAAAAAGGATACTTATCTTTCCCTTACTGCAATTTCCATCTGCTTTAGAGGCCTCAGGAATTTGTGAGTTTGTTTTTTTAAATAAGAAATTTAAATGGAAGCAACTATCAATTATTCATGTCAATAATGTACTGGGTTTGCATAAATTATACTCAAACCTCATTTTAACCTATAGCATCAATCAGCCTCTTTATTGAAACTGTTACTGAGAACCCAAGAGACCATATCCCCAAATCCTGGAGGAGAACACACCGAAATCGACAAAGAACAAAGGGGTCTGAAGCCTACCTTATCATGGTTCTAATCCCTAGAATAATTACTGCATTGTTTTATAAAAATTAATACTTATCCTTCAAGTGATAGGTATAGAGGAGTTCTAGATTAGATAATTATTTTTTTTTATTTATCAGTTCTCATTAAAAAAATCCACAGCCCTTTACACACCTCCTATGAATCTAGTTATTTTCTTTCTTGGAAATGCCTGGACATCTTTTCTCTTAGTCGACCAAGAATATACCAGGCTAAAAAACTCAGATACCTGTGTCAGGGCTGATCAGGAAACACTGGGCATTTTTACACTGGGTAACGTGAGAATAATTTACTCAAGGAACTTCACATAGAGAGGCAGGCAGGACTTGGAGAAACCAATAGGGAATAGTGCGGTGTTCTGAATTAGAAACCCCTAGATCTTTTATTTATTTACTTATTTATTTGACAGACAGAGATCACAAGTAGGCAGAAAGGCAGGCAGAGAGAGAGAGGAGGAAGCAGACTCCCTGCCAAGCAGAGAGCCTGATGCAGGGCTTGATTCCATGATCCTGAGATCATGATCTGAGCCGAAGGCAGAGGCTTAACCCACTGAGCCACCCAGGCGCCCCCTAACAAATATTTTATACCCCAAACTAGACTGGAAATCTCCCTATCTCTTCTTGCCTCTTGCCTCTCTATCTTGGTAAATGCAACCCTATCTATAACTGGAAGGGTTTCATAAAGGCAGTAAATTCACAGGTGCTTTGACAGCGCACAGGACGGTATCTAGCTCAGTGAGGGAGGTGAGAGAAGGCATCACGGGGAAGTGACAGGAGCCAGAGGGGGAGGAGGGTTCACACAGGTGCAGACGGGTAGAAGGCTGTATTGTTGCAGCACATGAAGGGAACTCCACTAGCCCTGCAGGGATGATAAATACAGTGGGAGAGGAAGGGACACATGGGGCAGAGCAGGCTTAATGAGGGAGAAGTGAGGGACAGAGTGTCTTGTACTTTCAAAAAAATGTCAAGGCATTAAAGAATTTTTTAAAAATCTATATATTTTTATTTATTTATTTTATTTATTTATTTGATTTATATATTTAATTTTTAATTTATATAATTATATATTATTTTTAGAATATAGAAAATATTTATTTTTATAAATTATCTATTTATAAAAATAATTTTTATAATGTATCTTTTATGATTATAAATTATTTATATAGCAGGTTGGGGTGAGCCTGGAGACAGGGAAACCATTTAGGAGATTTTACAAGGAGGCAGGTGGGAGAAGGGACATACCAACCGACAGCTCGAGTGGAGGGATGGATGGAGTGTGAGTCTTGGGCCAGATACTGAAGAGGAAGACTAACATGCTGAAGAAGGCAGGGCTGGTGACCAAGACTGGTGAGGGCGGGCTGCTTTCTTGGCTGAGAGAAGCCTTTACCTGCTCTATTCCAACTTTGTGTGAAGCCCCAGACCCAGCCACTTTCCAGAATCAAGAAGATGGGTCAAAAATTCTACTGATCTCAAAGTATTGCATCATGACGCCACATGACAGAAATAGCTTTTCTAAAATATTTACGGTGTGTTCTTTCCTGGACATAGAGTGTACGCTTATAAAAGAAAAGGGTCGGGTATTTTTCACAACTATCTGCTCTAGGTACAGTAAGCCTCTAGCATGTACAATTGTAGTCAATGTCATGTGAATTCATTTGATAATCACAGATTAAGTAACTACTGTGTAGTCTATTACAGTGCTCTTTTGCAAAAAGACAAGAGGAAAAATGTTGGAAATATTTGGAAAAATAAATCGGCCACTGATACTGGCTCTGCTTGTCTTTGGCAGATTTTTTTCTGAACTACTTAGCTATAAGATAATTTTATCTGAAGTGTTTGGCTAAATCCTGGGTATAAAGGAGTAAGGCTCCTATGGAAAAATGTTTCTTCAGGTACTCTATTTTGTTTTAATTCCATTCATTGTTTTTTGTGTAAGATCTTTATATTTTTTTGATATTTACCCCTGAACGGACATAGCATTTGCAAATATCTTCTCCCATTAAATAGGCTGCCTTTTTGTTTTGTGGATGGTTTCCTTTGCTTTGCAAAATTTTTTATTTTGCGATAGTCTCAATAGTTTAATTTTGCTTTTGTTTCCTTTGCTTTAGGAGACACACCTAGAAAAATGTCACTAAGGCCCATGTCAGAGAAATTACTGTTTAGGTTTTTGTCTAGGAATTTTATGGTCTCAGGTCCCACATATGGGTCCATTTCGAGTTTATTTTTGTGTTTCACTCTTTTGCATGTGGCTGTCCAGTTTCCCCACTACCATTTGTTAAAGAGACTTTTTCCCCACTGTATATTCTTGGCTCCTAGGTCATAGGTTAATTGACCATAAAAGCGTGTGTTTATTTCTGGGCTCTCGGTTTGGTTCCATTGTTCTCGGTGTCTAATTTTGTGACAGGGCAATAGTGTTTTGATGACTATAGCTTTGTAGTAGGTCTTAAAATTTCAGATTGTGATACCTCCAGCTTTGTTCTTTTTCAAGGATTGCTTTGGCTATTTGGTTTTTTTTGTTGTTGTCGTTGTTCATAGTTCCATGCAAATTTTAGGATTATTTTAGTTCTGTGAAAAGTGTTAGTATTTTGATAGGGACGGCATTAAATCTGAAGATTGCTTTGAGAAGACATACATACAGCCAAAAGACAAAACATACACACCATCACAAATCATTGGGGAAATACTAATTAAAACCACAGTGAAATATCACTTTATACCTGTCAGGATGGCTAAAATAAAAAAGACAAGAAATACCAAGTGTTAGCGAGGATGCGGAGAAACAGGAACCCTTGTGAATGGAGGTTCCTCAAATAATTAAAAATAGAATTACCATATGATCCAGTAATTGCACATCTGGGTATTTACCCAAAGAAAATGAAAGCACTAATTCGAAAAGATACATGTACCTCTGTTCACTGAAGCATTATCCACAATAGCCAAGATATGGAAGCAGCCCAAGTGTCCATTGACAGATGGATGAAGAAGATGTGACACACACACACACACACACACACACACACACACAGGAATATTATTCAGCCGTAAAAAAGAATGAAATCTTACAATTTGCAACAACTTAGATGGACCTGGAGAGTATTATGCTAATATGTGAATTAAGTCAGAGGAAGAAAAATACCATATGATTTCCCTCATGTGGAATTTAACAAACAAAAGAACAAAGAAAAAAAAAAAAAAAGAGACAAACAAGAAGCCAGACTCTTAAATACGGAAAACAAACTGGTGGTTGCCAAAGGGGAGGCAGGTAAAGGCAATGGGCAAAATAGATAAAGGGAATTAAGAGTGCACGTCTACTGATGAGCACTGAGAAATGTATAGAATTGTTGAATTGTTAAAGTGTACACCAGAAGCTAATGTAACACTGTATGTTAATTGTACTTGAATTTTTAAAATTTACATAAATTAATAATGCTTCTAACTGTTAAGGTTATAGATCAAAAGATAAGGTCATAGATCTAGTTTCTTCCTCCTCTAGAATGGAGTTAAAATATTTCCTTTATATTTAGAAAACACTGGTTACATTCATTGGCTTTGCTTGGGAACACTGTCTCCTGAAAACAGTCCTCATTTGCAGGTATGAGGAAGAGAAGGCCACGCGCACTTTGGTTTCTACAACATGGTGACATTTTTAAAACCAGAAATGACATGTACAAGGAGACTAAAGAACCAAAAAAAAAAATGTGCTTCCATCTGCTCTGCTTAAATCTTCCTGAAAATAGAGATCAGAAAGAAAAATGAAAAAAAGATTAATTCCTTTTAAAAAATGAGTCTTCTACCTATGGATTGGTTCATTTTCAAAAGGAATTAGATTCTGGGCCCACATATCACCCATTCAAAATACAATGTGTGCTCTCACCTCCCACTAAATTCGTTGCTATGACTTTTAAATGGAGGGAACATTTAACAAGAAGCAACCCAGGGAAGGCAAGATCTAACACTCACATCAATAATTCATTTATCAGAAATAGGAGTAGTGGTATGAAATGCCAGGAGACTCTTTCATTTGTAGGGAGGCATTTTCTATTTTAAGCCTAGAACAATGCAATCACCTTTACTCGACAAGCTAAAACGAACGCAGGCAAAGCTGAACGGAAGGACAGCTTTTATGGTCTCCTCTACTAAGGCTATTTCTTTATGCACCTGTTATGGGGGATGTGAAAAAGTGACAAAAAGGAATTTTTATAATTTTTGTACTTCTGCGGTGATTTCCGTCACCCAATAGCTTTAGCACTAGAAATGTAATCATGTCAGTCTAAAAGAGATGACTGGCATGGAGTTTTGAGGGTGCTTTCTCTCATTGTACTAAAACTCATCAGGCATTAAGGCTTCTCAAGTCATCTACCAATTAAATCCATTAGTTTGGAGCCCAAGTTATTTCATCCCGTAACCCCCAAGCATGTAGCACAGAGCCATTCACAAAGTAGGATCTTGAGGAGTGCTGTGGAATGAATGGACAGATGTAGCCAAGCAGGAAATTATTCCAGATACACTCTGAAGCCTACTGGTCAGATCATACAAAGAGGAGGAATTCGCACAGCAGATGCCTGAGCCGCTTCATTCTGACAATGGTTATAAAGTTCTCCCCTTCGCTACCTGGCATCAGATTCAAAGACTCATGCTCTGCTCTAGGAGTGGGGGAAATGGAACTGCAGAAAAGCAGATTTACTGTAGACTGAATGAGTCACAGCTCTCACCACCTAAAGCAGCAGAAAAACCTACCGAAACCACTAACCTCGGAGATAAAGACCTCTAAGTCTTAAATTAAATTTGAAATATTCATAGGTACATATATTTTGAGATGACTGTGATTTTCAATTGATTATTTATCAAAAACTAGAGGTACAGAACACATAATTTATAATAACAGCTGTAATTATAATTATAAATTATCTAGCGCCTAATACGTAGACAGTTGTAGGTTTGGTGTTTTAGGTATTTTACTGCTAAACTGTGGAAGTATTATTATAATAATTTAAGAGATAAAAACAACAACAACAAAAAGGATGAAAGCTCAGAGGACTCAGGCCCAAAGATTATAAAGCTGATTCAGGAGACCCTAAACTAACCGCCAGCTCTTCTGAACTACAAAGTCACTGTAATTTCCTGGTGCCAAATGACTTCTATTCCAACAGAATTATCTAGCTTAAAGACAGACCCATCAATCACATCTATAATTATGGTCTAATGAGCAGAGAGGATATCTTAACCCCAAATGCCAGAATACATGGCTTGCGTTTGGCCAAGAAAAAATCAGGGGGCACTCCTGAAAAGAGGTAAAGGGACGTCTGTTGTCCCAGGTCATGCTCCTAAAACAGAGGAAGGGAATGCTGGTGTTGTACCTCTGGAAATGCCCTATTTCACTGTCAAGACTACAAAGGCAAGCACATATCCGGAACAATACCCGTGTGCTCTGAGAACCAAACCCACGTGGCACTCAATGAACCTTGGACCATACTTGGAAGGGGTTAAAACAGGGCACACCAGAGTAAGCCAGAGCGAGCAGAACTATGGCCATGCCTCTTGAGAACAGGTCTTGGAGAGGGCCAACTTTGAAAGGAATCCTCGCAAAGGATATGCTTTCATAAAGAGAGCCTATAAAAAGCCATCAAAGCCAACACTCCAAGAGCGGTCTCTGTTAAGCAGAACCTCTGTGGTTCGCAATGTTGGTCACACGTCTGGCATACCCTGAGAAACAGTCACCATCACCACGGAGAGTTTCAATGCAGTAACTCGCCACATGTGAATTCAGACAAGATGGCCTACAGGATATGATGTTTCTGGTTTCTACCTATAGCCCCTCTTGCCTCTCAATATCCTGCCCCAAAATACTCTGGGTGTGGACATCATCAAGTCTTTCCTGTAGCTTTCCTGTCCCTCTTTGCTCTCTACAAATGTTGGTGGAATAAAGCAAACTCACGGATACAGTATTGTACAGTTCTCCTTAATGCTTGCCTCGGAAACACAGATTTCTCCCGATACCGCTGATGTACTGGAGAGCCGTGTAAGCGTAATGTGAAATTTACATGTGTCGATGCACAGCTTTGTCCTAGAAACTCTCAGTAAATGTAGAAAATGCATCGCCATGGGAATACAAACCCCGCACAACTACACACCCGAGCAGCACCGTGCTCCACACTTGTCCACATTTGAGGCTGCTACTCCCTGATTTCGAGTACCTCACCTTCCACCTTACGGTAACTGGCATGTTGCCATGATTCCCAAGGCTACCCGGGGGCAGCGGGAGGGGGTGTCCTCCACTTTTGTTTCATTTTCCTCTCTCTTCTCAACTGATTAATTTTCCTCCCTATTCTTTGTTCTTTTTCAAAAATTCCATCTCTTTCCCCCCCCTCCTTTTTTTCTCTTGCACACAAAGCGGCAGGTGTGGAAGTTGGATCGGACAGAATACGCACACACTTCCACAAGCAAACTTCAGGTGTTTTTCTAGATAAAGTGGTGCATTTATTATAATTTTACATATCTCGTAACCATTTAACATGGGTGCAACCGGGTTATTTTTTTAAAATAGGTCCCTACCATTTTTTGAGTGTGAATCACCGATGAAGTATTTGAGGGCTGAGCTCAAATTTCACAGTCTTATTACTTGGCGGTTTTAGATTTTGCAGAGCCCTGGTGTTTTTAGGGAGGCCTATGTCGCATTATAGCAGAATGAACTGTATAGTGAAACTTATTAGTGGTGACTTTTTGGTATTGAAGCTTCAAGCTTTGGGGCGCCTGGGTGGCTCAGTGGGTTAAAGCCTCTGCCTTCGACTCAGGTCATGGTCTCAGGGTCCTGGGATTGAGCCCCGCATTGGGCTCTCTGCTCAGTGGGGAGCCTGCTTCCTCCTCTCTCTCTGCCTGACCCTCTGACTACTTGTGATCTGTGTCAAATAAATAAATAAAATCTTAAAAAAAAAAAGCCTCAAGCTTCTTTATCAGTGTTTCAGGCTAGTTCATAAATTAAATACATTAGCTCACATTGCCTCACATTATGACCCTTGGTGTGATAATCACTATTAAACAGTGTAATTTGGACAGCAATGGCCAGGACTGAAAGAAAGCTATCCAGTTTAATTCAGGTTCCTTTGGTTTTTTTTGTTTGTTTGTTTAGAAGGCTCAAAAATTCTATCAAAATCAATTTATGCATTAATGCTTTTACTGCTAAATCTGAACTGTAACGTTTACCGAATTATTAGCAAACGGCACACTTTCCACAGTAACTTTCTTGAGGCTTCTTTGGAGATGGTGAAAAGAAGAAAAAAAGACAAAGAAAAAACCCATGTGCAATCACAATTATCTAGGTCAGATGATTTTAGCGGAACTTATTGAGTTAGTTAATCAGATCATACTTGCTGAGAAATTTTTTCCTGCAGAAAAACACAGGCTGGAAATAGTATGTAAAAAATGGGCAAAACACCCCTTTTTGCTACTTCTGAGATTCCAGACTGAAACATGGAAGTAAAAATCAAAATGATAGCATTTCATTCATAGCATTATCCTGGAGGAGGTTTGCAGTAAAAAGAAAAAAGCTAATGTGATCTAGAGATTAGAAATATCTACTAATCCTTTAAAGAAACTGGGTGATCTTAAGCAAGAAAAACCATTCCCATTTACTTTCTGAAGAATGTTAAGATATTCCATGGTATCAAATGGATGTGCATTTTCATCTGCTCTCACAAGAACTACTGTACTGACTGGAGAGCGGAAAAGTGCTTAAATGGGTTTCTATGACTCTTGAATGTGAAGATAAGAAAGGTAATGGGTTCTGTACCTGGTGAACCTTATAGGTATTTCACGTCTATTAGTGGAAAACACAATCTCTACAGAAGAACAGAGCAGCTAATAAGAAAGCCCCTGGCAGAGACCTCAAGCAAAGGAATCAACCAAATTTGTTGAATTTAACCCAATAAAGTAACTTTTGGGGGGTATACTTTGTTTTGCCTTTCCCTTTAGCACCTCATCCCCCAAAACGGTTCACGGGCCAATTATCTCATGAGAGGCAGTATTCCCCAGCTGTGCCCTCAAGATATGGAAATGCTGAGTCATTCCCCAGGGTTCTCTCTGTGACCATTCTTACCATGGAGACCACCCCCTTTTGATTACCTAGAAGCTTCAGTGGAAAGACACCTGTTCACCTTGGAGCAAATTTACGGATCATTTGTTACCAAGGCTTTCTAAGGAAATACTTCCCTCAGCAAGAGTAGAAAACAAAAATCCTTGGCAGCCACAGGCCACCCACCCTTCAGCTGGGCCTTACTTGTTCTCGTTGCTTGCATCGTATCGAGGCATTGGGTCCAAGTCATTCCCATTCACGTCACAACTCGCCAGGGCATCCTACAAACACAGAGGAGAGAGCAAGAGGAGGAGACAGACGTTTAGTAATTAGCCATTAACCTGAAGGCTCATGCATTCTTAAACACATTTCTGCAAGAGAGTAATTAGATTAAATAATACATTCATGGTTCGGTGGTGTCAGGATGCCTTGTTCAGTAATAACCACTGCTGTATTTTTTTCCTTAAGGTGAAGACATACTCTCCACAGACCAAGGAAGAACCCAGATGATTGTTACCAGCACATAGTCCCTCATCTCTGGAACTGACCTCTCACCCAATTCCTCTGAAGAGGTCCCCAGTGACCACCAAGTATTCTTGGACTCTCTAGAAGCCAAGTGATTTATTTTCCAGGGATATTCTCTCTATTCCTTGCTTCATTTCTGGAGTGTGTAAATTCCTGATAATTCAAAGATTTTGGAAGATAATTCACAAATAACTGGCAAGCCGATTAAAAATCAGTATTAGAAATTTATTATATTAGGTTATCATCGTATCTCCATCAGGCAAGGGTTGTCTGGTTCCAGATGTTGTAACTATTACAGAAGAGTCTGTAATTCAGACTTTTTACTAATAACTAGTGACCCTCTGCCCCAACCAAAATAAAGAACACAGTTTTATTGTAGGTCAAGGCTTCGGAATGAGGCAAAAGCATCCGTGAAGCCAAAGCTGGGTCTGTCTGCTTTTAAAAGTGATTGTGAAACATCTCTGGATTCCCACATTTCTTTCTTTAGATTTTCTAAATTTCCAAAAACAAATTACTGGCTTATACTTTTACTCCAATTTAAATCACAGTAGGTAGGGCTAATTTAGAAAGTTTTGTATTTTCTGATGCTTTAGGGTAACTCCTGATTCCAGTTTTAGTGAAAGTCAATGCTATCTTTGTTTTCTAGCGTTATCAAAGGCTCTGGTTTCTGGAAATAATGTGTAGTACCATAGAGTCTGATATCTGGAGAAATTACGCAAAATCCACTGGACATACAAAGGTGGTAGGTAAGTCCCTGCTTCTCATACAGAGATGGCCCCACAAGCCACCCCCTCCCCCGCCGCCCCATACTGCTCACTAGCGCATGAATGGTATCAAGTGTAACCGACTAATTTTACTTGTAAGGAAACAGAGGCTTAAGACAGGCTAAGTAACTTGGCCAAAGGTATGAAGCATACCAGCCTGTGGAACCAAGACTCAAACCCAGGCCACGTGCCCCCGACCCCATCCAATGTGCTTTTCTCTACACTTCACCAGATCCAACATGGGGCAACTGACAATCATTGGTACTGCTCACCACACAGATATGTTCTAGAGAATTCTGTTTCAAGGGGGGATAAAAATGAAAGAGGCAAGGAATACAATCACAATTAGGTTAAAGCTGTATTTAATCAAATACATTCCTAGCTCGTGGGGGGGGGGCACCCACTGTGTATGACCCACACTGTGTATGACCAGAAAGACTTCTCTGCTGGGAGGGAGGTCCCCACAATTCTGTTCTTTATTCAACCTGGGCTCACTCACTGTAGCCTTCAGGCCCCAGCTTCTACCACTATCAAGAGAGGAGACGAACAGAAATTTCCTTTTAGCCCTCAAATTCTATGCTGTGAATGCCTGTGTGTGCTTGGAGGCAGGGTGAGAGCAGCCACTCAAACATTTTGTTCAAATGAGAAGGAAATGAATTTGCAGTTCCTTCTCTCTCTTTTTAACCTTAGGGAAAAATCATCAAATTTAGCGAAAATTGTTTCAGTATGTCATTCTAAAAAATTAATTTGTGAAGTTTCTTGGCTGAATGTTTGACACGAAACAGCTGACAGGGTGGAAGACCGTGAGGAAAGATTCAAGTGTGACGTGACGCTGGGGGTTCGTGTGGAGGAAGGTCTCCGTCGGTCAGAAATATGGGTCACCGTGAGCCAGTGGGAGTTTCCTGGGCAACAAAGAAGTGGCTTGGAGGTATTTTATTTGCAAGGATAAAATGGAGTCTCTTCAGGAAAATTAATTTGAGAGTCAGTATCTTGAAAGAAGTGAGACTGAGCAAATGAGAAAGGAACATTGGAAACAATATGGCGAGCTCTCTCTAAATGGTTTCAGAAGCTGGAGCAGTAGGTGAGGGGGGTGGGCAGGCAGAGGGAGTGGGGCCAGAGAAGACACAGAGGGGATATCCGTGGTGCCCAAAAACTGAACCTTCTCATGCTGAGGGAGATGGAGATGAGGAGAGAGAGATCAGATTTTGCGAAGGCATCATATCCCTGTCTCTGAAACTTGGCCTTAAGGAAAATTTAGGTCCATTCTGAGTGAGCCCAGGACAACATCTCCCAGGGCCACTCTATGTCCACTGAGGCAGCAAGCATGCCGGGATGGGAAGTCGTCTGTGCCATAGGGCAGGGGGAACCGTGGGGTAGGGCCCACCTCACCATTCTCTGCCAGCTCAGGCACAGGGTTGTGGGTTGGGCTTGCTGAAGTCCTTTAACGACCATGAACTGGAATATAGAAGACAAAAATCTGCAGAGATGGGGTCCTCCCAGTCATACAGCTCGGGATTCTCTATGAGTCCCCTCCGTAAACACGGGGCAAAGCTTCCCACCCCGACCTGTGACTTTCCTCCTTTGGGGTCAGTAAGACTCCTGCAAAGGGTAGTAAAGTAGACTTCACCATGATTTATAGCTGCTTGTATTTCCAGAGATAGGAGAGGAAACTAAGTGGCTAGAAAATCACCGACTTTAAGAGAAATTTTTTCAGTATCAACATGAAATATAATTTAGGGACACTTGACACAGCCCAGATTTTGGAATCAGGAAGGAAGGCGGGGTGAGGGGGTCGTTAAAGTGGCATTCAGTGATATCAGTGTTTCTGGGTGGAAAGAGCTGTCACAAGAGGTCTGAGGGGAAGTCAGAAGACATGGGTGTGAGTGGGATCCACGGGATTTTCTGACGAGCCATCATGGGAATCAGAGTTGTATTTGCAATTAACAGGGGATTGTTGCGTGCTCGTATTTTACTTTTTAAAAAAAAATTTTTTTTTAAATTTTTTGTCAGAGAGAAAGCCCAAGTAGGCAGAGTGGTGGGCAGAGAGAGAAACGGGCTCCCGGCTGAGCAAGGAGGCTGGTGCAGGGCTCGATCCCAGGACCCTGGGATCACGACCTGAGCTGAAGGCAGCCGCTTAACCGACTGAGCCCCCAGGTGTCCCCATGCTATATTTTAGACAGAACACTAAGGTGTCAGGAAACAAATTTGGAGCCAACAGAGAATGGCATATTGAGAGAGAATTATGGCACTCTCAACCGAACTTAGAAAGCAGAAGCCAATGGAAGGAATGAGCTTGGAGGGTAGAGTTTAAAGAGATCATGGACACATTTCTTCTGGGCACTAGATATCAATGGTGGTATAGGGCCCAGAGGCCCAAGGGGCAGAAATTGACCCCAATGGTCCATGGGCCTTGGGTATCAAAACCAGGATTTGCAATCAAAGTACTGAGTGTCAGCACTTTCCTTGCTCTGTGGTCTTGGGCTCATCCTACGTTCTCTTGGAGTCCTGGAATCACACTTCCTTCTTAAGAAAGGGAACTGACTGCTTCCTAGGACTAGTAGGAGGCTGATCACTATTGTCCTTTGAAAAAGAAGAATTAAAAAAAAAAAAAAAAGACCAGTAGAAAAACTTGAGAAAAGTTCTAAGTACGTTTTCTTCCATAAGAGAAACAGAGCCCGTTGCATGGCTGCGTGGCTGAGTCTTTGAGAAGAGCGGACATTATCGGGAGCAGAGGGTGGTGGGGTGGGGTTTCTGCCACCTTATCCCCTGCTTTGTGTCATCAGAACATCAAAGGCATTTGAAAGTTGAAAGCAGTAGCTTGTGGTCCCTTTACTCAGAGGGCACATCTTTTCATAAGACGAAGGGATACGCAGAGCCTACTCTGTTAGCTGAGTTTTTCAGTAGTATCCCTACTTCCTGACAATCATCATTGATGTCCCCTTATTTCCCAGGAGCACACACTTATTAAGGGGACATTGATGTCCCCTTATTTCCGACCACAGCACACACTCACATAGTTCTGCATCAGATCTGGGTGGGTCCTCTCAATGCCGTCATCCAGGATGGTCACCACGATGTTCTTTCCCGTGTAGCCTCTCTTCCAGGCTCCTTCGATGTTCATGTCTGATTGGCAGGGATGTGTGTTGTCACTGCAGTGCTAAGGAAGAAGGAGGGAGAATTAGCGTGGAGGACTAGTCATCGGAAGATGGGAAAATCACCTCCTTGTGGGGTTAATGGAGCGTGTTAATGGAAATGCGGAGGTGGCCCACTGAGCAGGAGCACGGGTCTCTAGCATAGTAACAAGAGAAGGTGGGAAGGGTAGATGTGGGGAAGGCAAGTGGGACAGAAATCTTCTGCCAGCTCTGCCCTGTCCTAATGCCATAGATCCTTTAGAAAAAAGAGAGTCAAATAGATTACATCCCAGTGGCACAACTGGGGGTGTGTCATTTTATTGTAGCACGTATTAATGTAAAAAGGCATTGTAGGGGCGCCTGGGTGGCTCAGTGGGTTAAAGCCTCTGCTTTCGGCTCAGGTCATGATCTCAGGGTCCTGGGATCGAGCCCCACATCAGGCTCTCTGCTCAGCAGGGAGCCTGCTTCCTCCTCTCTCTCTCTCTGCCTGCCTCTCTTGCCTACTTGTAATCTCTGTCAAATAAATAAATAAAATCTTAAAAAAAAAAAGGCATTGTAACATCTCTCTCTTTTTTTTAAGATTTGTACTTATTTGACAGACAGAGATCACAAGTAGGCAGAGAGGCAGAGGGAGGGGAAACAGGCTCCCCACGGAGCAGAGAGCCCGATGCGGGGCTCGATCCCAGGACTCTGGGATCGTGACCTGAGTGGAATGCAGGGGCTTTAACCCACTGAGCCACACAGGTGTCCGCATGGTAACATTTCATTCATAAACCCAAACTAGGCAAGGGAAGAACACACACTTGATCATTTCTTAACCAGGCGCCTGGAAGCCAAACAAGCCAAAGCTGAGAACTCAGGCAGCTTTTGGATGGTGTCAGCCAGAGAGGGGCTACTGTCAGAAACCCATGAATGAGAAACATAGTAACAGATTCATCATATCCCTTTTGTGGAATTAACCAGAGCTGTCACACCAGGACAGGTAGGGGGCAGGCACACTGGGTCAGCAGTACCTGGAGAAGGGAACGAGCAAGGGGACAGGAATGTGTGCCAGGGATCAGAGGGCAGGCTGGAGAAACATCAGATCTTAGCTCATTAAGTTCAGAGTCATTTTGTTCCACAATGGCTACAACGTATAAACATAGTAAGAAATGCATGAAACCAGCAGCCCTTCCTGTTAGACTAACATCCATCCAATCCACACAATGACCCCTCCAAGTCCACCTCTTTGAAATATCCCTAAGGGGTGTTGTTTCCCAGGTTCTTAAGACTTCACAGAGGAACAAAGAAAAGACGTGCTGTAACATAATGCCGTCATGACATGGGCCACCTCGGACCTTACCATTCTCCATTTTCTTGCTGCCTTTGTAACAGTTCAGCTCTTCGGGAGTGGGAAAGAATGCCAGCTTTATAGGCTCTGAGTATAATGGAGACCCTACTGCCTCTGACTTAGTTTCCTGAGCAGCTACTACCCGCTGGGGTATGGCCGCAAGCAGGCAGGTAAGGTTCCTGTCCTAATGAGCCTTCCAAAGGAGAGACACCATTCAGAGCCCTCCTTGGGTTTTAAAGGAATGAAAGAGGGTGATATGATGGCTAATGCCAGGGGACCAGGGCACACAACTCTTTGGTCTCAGGAAGTGAAATCAGAGCTGACGCATGAATGGCGAGAATGGCGAGAAAGAGCCTAGAGATTTGTCTCTTCTCGGTAGAGGACACAGTCAATGCCAGGGTAACATAAGGTGGGGAACAGCTTAGCACACCGAAGAAAGAGAAAGAAGGTGGTGTATGGCTGAAGCTCAGGGAATGAGGGACAGAATGGTCTGGAAGACAGTCAATCAGAAGCAGAAGAGACGTCAGACCATCCAGGGCTTTGTAGGCATGACTGAGCTTTTATTTCAACAACAACCTAAATCAATGGAAGCACATTTCTTTCCGAACTTCATCCATCAAAATCTGGTGCTAATGAGAGACAGATGCCTCTAACAGCCTCTGATAAGAATTTGTAAATCCATTCTCCAAATGAGACTGCCTTTCGTCCAGTGTTATCAACACACTTGAGAGTTTCAAGGATTCATTCTCACAAAGGGTATACCCACTTTTCACCGCAGGTGCTATCAATTTCATGGAGGATGAGGGCTTATATATTTTTTGAATATCTGCATCTTTTCCTCACCTTCTTGACTTCCTTCTGGCATTTGAGGCTCTGCACACACCCACACATTCACTCTACTACGACGATGACCCAAATTCCACGCTCTCCACCTCCCCCCAGTTTTCCAGGCGTAGCCCAGCTGCTACACCTCTTTTCACAAAGACTTCTCATGGACTTCAGCCGACTCATCGGTCTCTATCCCATCCCTGAACTCAAGGATACAGACAGACACAGATACACACATTCTGTCCTATACAATCCAACCCCCTAATAAATCCAAAACCTTAATAAATTCTGCAGAATTGCTCTTGACTGTTGGATCTTGTATGTGAATTTTGTCTTATTGACTGTAAGCCCCTCTAAGACTATGCATTAAACCAAGTCTAACCTAGGACTGTGGTAAATATTGGGCTGACACATCACATGCCAGAAGTGAGGGCATATCCTCAACCTCATTTCCAAGTTCACAGCTGCTGTGATGCTCGCTGCTCCAAGCTTGTCAGAGATGCCTAGCCAGCTAATGCTTACTTAATGGAGATAATCATGAAAGAAGTGATTTCCGAAATGTCCACATTTTCCAGAAGTCTCCTTCTGGCCAAGAGTGTGGGCCTCTCCTCACCAAACACTTTAGTGTAACAGAAAGCAACCTTGACAGGTTTCCACGTCATTTTCCCTTTCTCAGAACCTGTTCTGGCCACCTGTGGTATCGTTTGTGACATGAAGTAATGTTAGTGTGGCCAAGAGGTGGGCTGGAGGAAATGTGCAGGAAATGGGTAACCCACAAATGGGACAGCCATCTTGGAGTGGAGGGATGCTGCCTGAAATTGTAATTATGAAAATTGAAGAAAACCAGCTATCTATGGGAAACATGTGTGCTAAAAATGAAGCAATTAGGTTTCTTTCTTCCACTTCTGCCCCTGTTGAAACCGACTTTAACAGATTAAATATTTTTGTACCATCTTTTTTTCTTTTCATCTGCCAACATGGAAAGGGAAGGAGGGGAAATAGCCAATTCATTCAGATCATCTAATATAGCAAGTGGCTAACATGTCAAAAGAAAAAGCAATCAGGACCTGGGGTGTTTCCTGCAAATGAGTAATAAGGTCAGAGGACCCTTAAATCAGAATCCTAAATTCTGAATGTGATTTTTAGATTTTTTTTTTAACACACATTTTCAGTGGCCTAGGCTTCCAAACATGTTTCTGATGTGGTTGTTTCATGCACCCAAGGTATCCAGAGAGCAAAGACTATGGAATATACTGGTGCCAGTCAACAATGACCCAAGACGAGAATGAATTAATCACTTCCTTAACTGCCTCACTGAAATGGTCTCGAAACTGGGCTCTATTTACTTGACAGGAATCTGTGCTATAGCATCACCCAAAGGCAAAAAGAACATAGATTAGTCCGAATTTCCTCAGACATAGTCAATCAATGTTGAGAAGATCTCGGCCAGAGCTGGAACTCAAGGCTAGTTTCCGGAAATGTTTTACCACAAATGTGGTCCATAGATCGGTATTCACAAAAGAGTCCACTCAGAGCCTCCAGGATATCTCAAGATGATGCAAACCACATATATGCTCAGTATATATAAATACTTACAGTAAATGTACGCACCTTCGTTTCTGAATAATGTACTGTATTTTCAATGATGGCCTATGCACAAGTGACTAAATATTTAGAGAAATGACACAAAATGGAAAATAGGAACGATGCTTGCCACCTGCGTTTCTCACTTCCTTATCCATAAAAACGTTCATTTGGGAATGCAATTTGAAAGAGTTTGCTCTGTGGGCTCTAGAAATGACCATTTCCATACCTGGGTTATGAGCTGTTCTGCTTAAGGACTAGCACAGAGGACCATAGGGGAAGGGAGGGAAAACTGAAGACAAAGGTATCAGAGAGGGAGGGAAACCATGAGAGACTCTGGACTCCAGGAAACAAACTATGGGTTATAGAAAGGAGGAGGGTGGGGGATGGGGTAATTGGGTGACGGGCATTAAGGAGGGCACGGGTTGTGATGAGCACTAGTGTTATACGCAACTAATGGACCACTGGACTACACTAAAAACTAATGATGTACTATATGTTGGCTAACTGAACATAATAATAAAACATTAAAAAAAATAAATCACTCTGGGTGCATCTGCTTTTCTTGTGTTTTCATGAACACATCACAGTGTTTGCTCAATGAAAGAACAGTTTCTACTAAAAATAAACACTTTTGTTATGTTTTCACCATCCTTTTTTTGAGGGATGGGCGGGGGATGACTCTCAATGTCATTCTTTTTAAACTTCTCCAAGTTCTGAGGGTCTTCAAAGGACTGTCAATTTATATGCTGCCAACAGCTCACTCACTAACATTGAAAACATCTATTGTTATTATCAATACAGTGGCTCCTTAGACTGCATCTCTGAGAATACATGCTTTGTAAGAACGCTGGATACACAAAAATTCTGTTTTATAGACAAGTTCAAAAACATAGCTAGTCAACCTAATACAGTGTATATATACTTGAAAATTCTTTGTAGAAGCTGGAGTCCAAAAGGTGTAAGAAATTGGAAAAAAAAAAAAAGGCAAAACAAAAAAACAAAACCCAGAATCAATACTCCCTTAGGGGAAATAGAACTGACACCTACAAGAGCCTACCATGGTCAAGAATTGGACTAATTACTTGGAGGTATTCCTACCATTTACTTTTAACAGATTAAAAAAAAAAGGCGGGGGGGCTTAATCAGCCTCAGTAGCCTTCCAGAGTTCACACAGCTAGTCAATATTAAAATTAGGATTCAAAAGAAAACAGTCTGACACCAGACCACAGGGTTATGGAAACTCTTCTGTTAGAAGTTAAAACAGAAGGGGCTTAGAGGAAGACGTAACATGTGCGAAGAAGTCAGGAGTAGGTTAGGAGTGGGTGTTCAACAAAAGAGCATCGGTAAAGGCATTCAAATCACAAATCTCACTTGCCTTAGCACTGTGATCAGTGCGTTCAAGGGATAAGGTAGAACACAGCTGAGTAAGACCATAGGGATCTAATTTTTCCCTAATTCCACGTATTCCAACATATCTTTCAGGAAATCGTAAAGTTTCTGTTCTCTTAGTTGCAGTGACATAGAACTCACTTCTTTGCTAAATAGCCAAAGATATGCTAGCAAATCAGTTTTTAAAAGATTTAATTCATTCATCCCTTCATTCATTGAGAGAGAGAGATACAGCGAGAGAGAGGGGGAGAGAGAGAGAGAAGGAACAGAGGGAGAGAGAAAGAGAATCCAAAGCAGATTCTGCACTGAGTGCAGAGCCCAACATGGGGCTCCATCTCATGACCCTGAGATCAGGACCCGAGCTAAAATCAAGAATTTGAGGCTCTCCTGACTGAGCCATCCAGGTACCTCTCGATTCATTAAAAAAAAAAAAAAAAAAAAAAAAAAAAGTGGGGGGGGCACCTGGGTGGCTCAGTGGGTTAAGCCTCTGTCTTCAGCTCAGGTCATGATCTCAGGGTCCTGGGATCGAGCCCCGCATCGGGCTGTCTGCTCAGCAGGGAGCCTGCTTCCCCCCCACCCTCTGCCTGCCTCTCTGCCTACTTGTGATTCTGTCAAATAAATAAATAAAATCTTAAAAAGAAAAAGAAAATTCCTTTGGGTCTCCAGGCTGCCTCATCAGAAAAGCATATGACCTTGATCTTGGGGTTGTGAGTTTGAGCCCCATATCTGACATAGAGATTACTAAAAAAACTAAATAAACTTAAAAAAAAAAAATCCCTTATTTGTAGTGTTTGCCAATTTCCATGGTGTAAATACCCACATCATGGAGAGTTTTAAACTATCACATTCCACAAAATTCCTGAATCTGTAACAGTAAGTTCTCATGAGCTCTCAGAAGACATATCCAAAACACCACAGGAAATGGCTCAGTCTACTGTTAGCCTTGCTCCATTTAAGATGAAACTGTCCCTTCCAATGAATCTGACACCTGCTTCTCAGTACTTGGGAACTACTGGTAAGTACCTAGGCTTAGTAGTCCTCTTCACAGTTTCAGACAATCATTTTACTTCATCTTGCATCTATCTGGAAAAGGTCTTTCCTTTGCTTTTCTTTCTCAGGGCTATCTAGAGATATTGGACTTTGGACTTTCATGAGGCCATAAACTGATGGGTTCTTCTTGAGATACATGAAGCAGAGATTCTCTAACTCCAAAACCAAAGATGACTTCATAGATTTTTGAAAATCTCAATTAAGTTAGAGCCCTCAGACATGTACTACTCTATTTTGGTGTCAATTTGATGGACTTGAAGTCCTTTGTTATCCCACACATGGGGGGAGGGAAGCTGTCCCTGGCCAAAACAGTTCTAACATCCAATTATTCAAGGATGATTATTCAATTTGTAGATTTTCCAGAAATTCCAAAGAAGCCCAGTCTATGAAACTCAGCACAGCAACTAACTACTACAGCTGGGGTTATCAGAAAAATTAAATCCCACCTCTGCCACTTTCTAGCTTCAAGAGTTTGTTAAGGTCCCTACATTCTTTTTTTTTAAGGTCTCATTTATTTGAGAGAGAGAGAGAGCATGAGAATGGGAAGGGTCAGAGGGAGAAGCAGACTCCCTGATGAGCAGGCAGACCAATGCGGGACTTATCCCAGGACTCCAAGATCACGACCTGAGCTGAAGGCAGTTGCTTAACCAACTGAGCCACCCAGGTGCCCAAGTTCCTTAAATTCTTAAAACCTGATCTACAGTTTGAATGTAGAGAATTGCCATAAAGATTAAAGAAGATAAAGTACATTAGAAATGGCTGCTGTTACTACAATCCTTTGTTGATGAGAACACAGTGTACCCAATAGTTTAGAAAAGAACACTAATTACGGAGAGGGAGGGAGGGGGAGAGAGAGAGAGAGAGAGATAGAGAGATTACTACAAAAATAATACAATAACAGTTTTCTTCATTGTCTGTAAAGGTAGGTCAGACAAACTTGAAGGGGCACTTCATCCTTTGTAAGGATAGCTGGGATGACCTGAATATTTTACATTTGTGGCTGTGGATCTAGAGACTAGGTATGAGATGTGTGAGTTGAAAACAATGTCCAACTCTTCCTTGTTACATTGGTCAGATGGCCTCCTATGAGTCATCAGATTTTTTTTTTTTTTTTTTACTCCACACATTTAGACCAGTATTCCAACCCTTCCAGAACCATGGTTCACATCTACTATAATATAATTTTGACAAAGGATCATTTCTCAGTTACAAAATCTCAAGGATGTCCCGCATAACACCCAAGAAACATCAGAAAACAGCAGACGTTAAAAAGAAGAAAGGCTGTGAGGGTACAAAACATGCCTAGACAGAGGAAAATGAGGGAAAAAATCCAGTTTCAAAAATTCTACACATAACTGGGGACCAAGAAATTGAGGCAGTATCGTCAACCCATCTTTGATAAAGGAGTAAGGGCACTACAATGGACCGAAGATAATAATGGTTCTGGAACAATGCGACATGCACATGACTAAAGTCCATCTAGACACAGACCCGACATCCTTCACAAAAATTCACACAAACTGGATCTGAGACCTCAATGTAAAATGCAAAACTAAAATTCCTGGAAGATAACACAGGAGAAAAGCTAGATGACCTTGGGTACGACGATGCCTTTTTAGATATGACACCAGAGGCACAATCTGTGAAAGAAATAATTGAAAAGCTGAACTTCATTAAAATTAAAAACTTCTGCTCTGTGAAAGATAATATCAACACATTGAGAAGATGATCCACAGACGAGGAGAAAATATTTGCAAAAGACACATCTAATAAAGGACATGTCCAAAATATACAAAGAACTCTTAAATTCAATAATAAAGAAGCAAACAATCTTTTCAAAAAATGGGCCAAAGACCTTAACAGACACCTCACCAAAGAAGAGATACAGAGGGCAAATAAGCATATGAAAAGATGTCCCATGTCATTGGTCAGCAGAAAAATGCAAATAAAAATGAGATACCAGGGCACCTGGGTGGCTCAGTGGGTTAAGCCTCTGCCTTCGGGTCAGGTCGTGGTCTCAGGGTCCTGGGATCGAGCCCTGCATCCAGCTCTCTGCTCAGCGGGGAGCACGAATCCTCCCGTCCCCCTGCCTGCTTCTCTGCCTACTTGTGATCTCTCTCTTTCAAGTAAATAAATAAAATCCTTAAAAAACATCAGATACCACCACACAACTATTAGAATGGCCAAAATCCAGAACACTGACCCTGTCAAACACTGGTGAGGCTGTGGAGCGACAGGAACTCTCATTCATGGCCGGCAGGAAGGCAAATGGCGGCCACACTGGAAGACAGTTTGGCAGTGTCTTACAAAACTAAACAGGCTCTTGCCATACAACTGTTACACTCCTTGGCATTTACTATAAGGAGTTGAACACTTATATCCATACACAACAACACTGCAAACGGGTGCTTATTTACTGCACCTTTATTCACACGTGCCAAAACTCAGAAGCCACCAAGGTGAATTTCAGTAGGTTAACGCCAACTGTGGTACGTCCAGGCCATGGAACATTACTCAGTGCTAAAAAGAAAGGAGCTCTCAAGCCATGAAAAGCCATGGAGGAAATTTAAATTACTCAGTGAAAGGAGCCAATCTGAAAAGGCTACACCCCAGAAGATTCCAACTATAGAACACTGTGGAAAGAGGCGAAACTATGAAGACCGTAGAAAGATCAGTGGTTGCCGGGGATGGGGGGTGAGAGGATGGGTAAGTGGAACACAGAGAATTTTCAGAGTGGTGCAAATGCTGTCCGGGATCCTCTCGTGCTGGATACAGGTCATTATACGTTGGACCCAAACCACAGAAGGTACAATACCAAGGGAGACCCTAATGCAAACCACGGACTTGGGGTGATTACATATCAGTGTAAGTTCATCAACTAAAAGAAAGGTGCTGCCCCTGGTGGGGGACGGTGAGAATGTGGGCAGCTACGCAGGTGTTGGGGCAGGAGGCATAGGGGAAACCTCTATACCTTCCTCTCAAGTTGACTGTGAAGCTGAAACCACTGTAAAAAAAAAAAAAAAAAAAAATACGGTCTTGGAGAAAAAAAAAAAAGAAGCATTGAGGCAGAACCGCCAAAGGATAACTGGACAGTCTGTGCATTTAGTTGAGCAGCCATTTCTCTCACGTGTAAACTGTGGGATCCTCTTTGCATCTTGTCGCCCATGAGGCAACTTGAATTAGAAACTTTCAGTCCTAAAGATATTTATCAAAGCGAAACCCAAGAAGCCAACAAACAAATCTTTTCTCCTTCCCAGAACTTCTACATGTCCTGTCTTCGTGTTCAGAGAACGGGTCTGAGCTGCATCACCCAGCAATGTGGCTAAAGGGTAACCCGAAGCCCTAAAACTCACTGGACGTTTCCGGGACCCTGAGACCAAGCTTCACTTGACATGTAGAGCCCACTGCACGGCCGGGATTCACATCATTCTCGAATGCAGCAGGTCTAAAACCACTCGGATTTTGGAAGCCTGGGTCTGAAACCTCTGCCCTTTCCTCTTTTCTTTCTTAGCATTGGCTCAGGTCCTGATCTCAGGGTCCTGAGATCGAGCCCCGTGTCAGGCTCTGTTCTCAGTGCAGAGTCTGGTTGTCCCTCTCCCTCTGCTCCTCCCCATGCCTCTCTCTTATAAATAAAAATCTTAAAATAAAATTTAAAAGTGTATGTCAAACTGAATTCCAAGAAACCACTTGATTTCTCCCTCTGGCTCCTACAAAACTGATTGTACCCAGGATTTTCCACACTCCCCACGCCAGTTTACACCACCTGGACCTCTTCTCCTTCCTTATAAACACCTGTCAGCATATCCTTCAAAAGAACTCTGAAGCCTGACCTCTTCCCACATCTTCAGGGCTACACACGGATTCAAGCTCCTATTCCCTCTTACTCCTCTACAGCCTCTTCTCCATGTAGCAGTAAAGTGGTCATTGTAAACGAAGTCAGAGGTATTCTCAATAAACATGCCCAATCATTCTCCCGTTCCAATGACTTTCCCCTCACAATTTCAATAATATACCAAATCCATCCACGGAGTATTGGGAAGCCATTCCCCTGCCCTATTACTCATTCAGTTCCACTAACTACCCTCTTCCATCCCAACCCTACTCCTATCCCAAGGCTTTGCAAATCTTGCTATTCGCTGACACTGACTCAGATATCCACACGGTTCCCTCTCTGATGTTCCACGATCACCTCCTGAGATACGCCTTCCCTAATCCAGCAATGTGAAACAGCACTGCGTCACTCTCTACTCTCGACTCTAGTTTCATTTTCTTCACAGCACTCCTAATTACTGTGTCATCCATCAGCTTGTCTCTATCACGTCTCCCACACCAGATTATAAACTCCCTGAAGGCAGCCACTTTGCCTTGATTTCTGTATCCACAGAGTCTAACACATAGTAAAAACTCAGTCATTGGATGCCAACTGGATGGACATTTAGTTTGAAGAAGTCACAGTGGGTCCTGCAGAACATGAAGGAAAGCACGGAGACCAATTAGTTGGGAGACAGCTCTACTGAGGGAGAGAGGACAGTGGTCTAGATTATCGGGAACAGGAGACACTCGAGCATGGGATACCTAATAGGCATCCCAAAGAGTTGTTGTTAGTAACAAGGACTGAATATGGTGAGAAAGAAAAACCAAGAATCCTCAGATGGGTGGCTTGGGCTACATAGCAAACGGTAGGATCATCTGAGAAAAGCAGCACGGGATGAAGTTTGGTTAGGGAATGAAAATACCGACTTCTGTTCTAGAAATATGGAAATTACAGTGACATCCCCATAGCAGTAGCCTGTAACAATTGGATACGTGGATCTCAAGTTTCTGCTCAGATCCACAAGTGATTTCTTCCTACAATTTTGGCATTGGGCTATTTCCCATCTCAAATCCGTTCATGTCTATAAAACGTTAACATCTTCGCCCCTCAAGTCGCTCCATCATCTGGCAGGGAGCACACTGTCTGGTGCCATTTGTTGCCTCAAAGTTAAACAATGCCTAGGGGCGGCAGATACTGTGTAAATGTGACGGTCTTAGCAAAATTTGGGGTCATTATCAGATGTGTTTGAAGCTAAAACGGACAAAATTCTCCGCCGCTCCCCTACACCTGTGGCAGGTGGAATTCCTCCCATCAAACTATGAGGTTATTCCTTCCCCCTCGATTTCTGGCTGGCTTGGCGACTTGCTTTGGCCCCTAAAAATGTAACAGAAGTGACAGCGCTCAGTCCCACACCTCCCCACGCTCTTTCTCTTGTCACCCTTCCTGGTGGCCATGTGAACAAGAGAAGGGGGCCTGTTAAAAGACGAGTGACCACACTGAAGAGATGAAAGCTGTCCCAGCTAAAGCCACACTAGACCCGCGAGCACCCAGCAGACCCAGAATGGCGCATGGAGTCGTGAGTGACCCCACATGAAACCAGAGAGTGGCTCAGCTGTGTTCAGCCCCAACAGAAGATGTGAAGAATCAGAAAAACAATAAATATCTGTGTTTTTAAACCACAAAGTTTTGAGAGTGGTTTTTAGACAGCACAAGCTAAGGGGCATATGAGGTTATCAGTCTGAAGGAAGTAGGCCGAACCCAGAGTGGTAGGAAAAAATCAGAGCATTCGGTTGGCAGAACTTATGTGGAAGAGAAGGGTTGTCTGTGTCATCACAGACGAGGAACAGCCACGAGGATACATAAATGTATCACATATTGGATTCTAAGGTGAATTCTGGGATCACTGTGCATTTGTTCGAACCTTCCCTTCAGAGAGCCCTGCATTTCCCTGCTTCCCCCATTCAGCACTCACACCAGAAATCTCTGATGATATATGGGTTTTATTTTCGCAATGAAATGATAAGACTCTTGAAGAACTAGAGTCTGTATTCTGTGTCTTCATAACCTCTAGAGTTCACAGTAGAAATAATCATTGTTAAGTTTGTATTTATTGAACAGAGAAGGCAGAAGTAAACTGGGTAAAATGCAAAGATAATCTACATAGTTAAGACACGTTACGCAGGTAGCAGGTAATAGAAAAGGCTCAAGTGGGATCTAGAAATCTTGGTCTTCCACACATGGGCTCCTAATAGGGCACACCTGCCGATTCAACTTTGCCAGTCAGAAGATTCAAGAAACCGCATAGGAAACGTGCGGGGACTGAAGGCTTCACAAAGAATTATAGGAGAGGAGAAGACGACATTCACTTGAGGGTACTGATTATGCTAATGGGACACCGAGGACATTCAGTAGTTCTGGCAGAAGAACTTAGAAGAGATACAACACAGGGACAGACACGCTGTTATCCCCTTACAGGCCTGATGGGAGATCTTGCCAGGCTAGCGAGGAGCTCAGGTCTGTTTCCTTTGGACCAACACAAGGCACAACGGACATAAGCACTTCTTGACTCTTCTCCAGTCTTGGGCCAGTGGCTCACTTTTAATATGGTCTTGCCTTCTGGTCAGGAGGTAAACTCTTCTATGAGTTGAGGAAAAACTCAGTTTTACTAAATGCCTTTCTTTCTGGCTGACTGTGAATCAAGAACCTAGGATTCGGAATGCACTCCTCTTGCCTCAAATGGTGCAATTAGTAAATTGGTTGTGTTTACTTAAGGATGATCTCAATTAAAATGTTTTCCCTAAGCACCTATAAAGCCAAGAAACAATTTCTATGTTGGAGCTCATGAAAATGAATTTTAGAAGCAATGGAGTAGCATTATTTAATAATTATGCAAACATCAATAAGCAGTGAGACTTATTCTTTCTAAAATGTAATTTCTTTGTTTACATTATGTACACAACTCTGCTGGTATGGAACTCTTCACCTTCTGGGCCTCTATGCACAAATCTGGCTCAGAAACTTTTTCTACTTTTTTCCCACTGAGATCCCAGGAAGAGGAGATAAGATATTGCAGGACTTGGGGCGCCTGGGTGGCTCAGTGGGTTAAAGCCTCTGCTTTTGGCTCAGGTCTTGATCCTGGAGTCCTGGGATCGAGCCCCGTGTCGGGTTCTCTGCTCAGCAGGGAGCCTGCTTCCCCCTCTCTCTCTCTGCCTGCCTCTCTGCCTACTTGTGATCTCTGTCTGTCAAATAAATAAATAAATAAATCTTAAAAAAAAAAAAAAAAAAAGATATCGCAGGACTTTTCCCCCTGCCAGGAGCAGAATGTGGTACGGTTGGGGTAAGAGTAAAAACTGACTTCAGAACTCAAGCGCCCCTCTCTTTATCTTTTCAAAATCACAAAAGAAATTTGGAGGAAAAACAGAAAACAATTATTTCTAATACTGTAGACCTTTAAGGTCAGGGAAGAAGAATCTGAGTATCATTTGAAGATATTTAAACACAACCTTACTAAGGGGTCATGTCTCTTCATATAAATTATTTCAAAAATGTTAATATTCTCAGGAAAAATAATGGTAGCGGCAGCTATTTTTAAGGTGAGGGAAAAAGTCCATTTTTCAATTAAAAAAAAAACTATGAATTCTGTTACACTGAAAAGAAAACAGAAAACAAAAACAAAACAACAACAAAAAAAACTAATGAAGAACAGGGACAAACTCTTACAAATCCTCCCAAACCCTCCGTTTCTGTGGTGAGGTCTGACCACATCAACAGTTTCTCTTAAATTGATGTGTGAATGGACAGATGGACAGACAGAAAACAAATAAATAATACATGCAGGTAAACTTCCAAGTCCTACCATGCTTTGACTTCTGTCAAAGTTTTAACGAAGGATGCGCCCCTTTCTAGAACTCCGCAGAACTCTCGAACAGTAAAAGCTACTTCAGCTTCACTAAGTCAGCTTCCCAAATTCCCACAGATTGGATGCTCCGAAGGGAAGTTGTCAACTGATACCGAGTCACAAAAATGATACACATGTGGAAGAGGATAGAGAGGAATGGAAGAAAAAGAGAGAATAGTGAACCCTCATATATTCAAGTGATCTCTAGAACTATTATATAAGCTCCTCCCCTTCCGGAGTAAAAACCACTTGAAATTTCCTCATAAAACACAAGCTTAACTTGTCAAAATTTATCATACAGACCAGCAGAAGTTTGGCCTTTAACTTCAACAGTGGCTCGTTGCCCTAATTTTTGTCTCAAGAAAAGGCACTGAAGTAGATACCATGAAAGGACCAGTAAGATTTGGTGGTCTGTTGGAATTACATATAAAAACTAATGGGATGTGGAATTTCAAACAGCCTTTTGCATTTTTAGCTTTGTTTCTCTCTGGATAGATTACTGACTCAACTTTCTGTACATTCTCAAGTCTCTGAAGGGTTTCAGCACATACTTTAATAAGTCATTACCTCAAATACATTTATTTCTACAATAAACCTGTAGTACTTGTGGTGTAGAAACTCCCCAAAGATGGAATAATAACATCAGTGTGTCAAATTCTTATTCTTAAAAATCAAGCAGTCGTATTCGGAGAGAGAGAGTGGTCAGGACCCACAGAGTCATAACCGTTGCAGACAAAATAGCAATTCCCCTTCACTTTCCCATCAACCTAAAGAGCCTGTGTTGACACCTACACATCTTTTCTTTTTCCTAGGAACATGAATTCTCCAAGTGTCATCTAGTCTTTATGTTTTTATATGATCAAAGAATAGGCTTGGTATGTACAATGGAACCAAAAAAGTGTGCTGCTTAGAAAAAGAGGAAAGTCGGGACGCCTGAGTGGCTCAGTGGGTTAAGCATCTGCCTTCAGCTCAGGTCATGATCCCAGTGTCCTGGGATCAAGTCCTGCATCGGACTCCTTGCTTGGCGGGATGCCTGCTTCTCCCTCTGCCTGCCACTCTGTCTGCCTGTGCTCGCTTTCTCTCTGACAAATAAAATAAAATAAAATAAAATAAAGAAAAATAAGAAAGTCATTAGTATCAATAAATGCAGGTTGTAGAGTCAACTTTCTCTCTTTCCTACACAATGTAAACCAACTACCCCAAACTTAATGGCCGCAAACCCAACTACTATGGCTTATAGTGCTGTGCTCCACGAGGGTCTGCTGGGTGGGTGGTTCTCACTGGACCCTCCCATTCAGTTGCCGCCAGACATCCCTGGGGCTGTAGGTCCCTGAAGGCGCAATGGATGTGGAAATTTAAGATGGTTTCTTTATTCACGTGAACAGCTGGAGAATCTTCAACCTTATGTGTAATATTTAGTTATTAAGGTCTATTTGTTCCAGTTGAGTGATCTCCAAGTCCTTCCGAAGGACATGTATCTATTGTGTAATGATGCTATCCCATAATAGCCAGAGGAATGGCAATTACATTATACCATTTCTCTACAGCTGTTAACTGTCAAGACATTTCTTTCATTCACTTATGTTCTATAAGTTTGTTTTTAACTTCCCAAGCAATACTAATTCAATGGTTTTCTGGAGGTTGAGTCTTCACCAGGGAATGAGAAAACAGGGTCTGGCCTTCACCAAGGTTCCATTCAAGTTGGAGTAGACAGATTATAAACAGACAAATGAGACACACAGTATAATGAGAGATTATGGTCATAGTTACAGAGGAAACAAAAGAGATTTTGGAAAACATCAAGGAAAATGTGTTATTAAATGTATACATTGAGTTTTTTACCATTTTGCTATTACTAAGCTGACCTTTACTCAATGAACACAGAAACTTCATTCTGAAAAGCAATCTTTATGAGGGAGGAGGCAATAAACCCCAGCCTGAGAAGAGCATGCTAGAGCAAAATTGAGGTTCCGGACCTATGGCCATTTAAAATGAAAACAACAGGGGCACCTGGGTGGCTCAGTGGCTTAAGCCTCTGCCTTTGGCTCAGGTCATGATCCCAGGGTCCTGGGATCGAGCCCTGCATCGGGCTCTCTGCTCTGCCTGCCTCTCTGCCTACTTGTGATCTCTGTCAAATAAATAAATAAAATCTTTAAAAATAAAAAAAAAATAAAAATAAATAAAATGAAAACAATAAAAGCAAAAGAAAAACCATTCCAAATACAAATTTAAGAACAAAAATTTCCCAAGTCAAAGAACCCCCAGCAACGTAGAGTGCGAAATGTGCTATTACTGTGATGGGTCCAGAGAAAAATAAATCTATTTTTACTGCCAAGCAAAAACATTCTCGCCTTTGACAATCAACAAAACCAATTCAGATAGCTCCCGAAAAGCCCATTTTAATATTGTTCCCTCTAGACCAAGTCAAAATAATTGTTCAAATCTACCTGCATCTTTGCTTTCAATGTCCACTTAGAGACGCCAACTAGAATAAAATCTTCAAAGTTGTTTGTAAGGACCAGGAAACAGTTTGCTTGGACAGGCCAATAATAAATCTAGTGCTTCCTCCACTATGGCACAAGCAGTAGATGCTGCAGAAAAGATGAAAGGTTCCATAATATATTTGATGAGTTACTCAATAAAGGAACCCACAGAAAAGATTGCTTCTTTGACCTGGTGAAGATTCTCCCCAGACCCAGAAGTATAATGAGGAAGAAAACAAAGTCATTCTTATCCTTCACTAGCAAGGGTAATTGCAAATGTTCTTCTCACTTAAAAAAAAAAAAAAAAAAAAAAAAAAGTCAAATCCTTTAAAGAATCTAACCAAGCAACTTGCTTTAAGAACATCTCATAGAATTTCTTTGCTAGGAGAAAAACAGTAATTCCAGGAAAGCACTATACAAACATAGTAAGACATCTTCATTTTCAGGGCATGGACACCAGACCTTCTCTGTAGCAACTCCTACCACAGGGTAAATTCTTAGAACACTGCTCCTGTAACACAGGTCACTCCCCTCCCCCCGACCCCGCCATTTTCTAACAGGAGGAATGTTTCATCAGTTAAATTCTACACTAGTGTTTGCACTTTCCATGGACACACACGCCAGGACTATACTATGTATCTCACAACACAGTTTCCCAAACATCTCTTGTCATATCTATCTACTCAGGAGGATCTTCATGGAGAACTAATATAAATACTTCACAGTTGGCCATGGTCCCAAATACCCCAATGTCTAACAGTGGTTATGTTTCCACCTTTGATTTAGGGGAGAAATTTCCAACATTGAGAAACTGGAGAAGGATCTTGAAAGATGTTAAATTGGTGTTGAAGAGATTCAAATAGGGGCCTGATGGATAGGAGAGGAAACCTACCCTTCTCCATATTTTTAGTAGGAGGGAAGAAAAGGCCAATAAATGATTAGGTGAAAGGTCATGGTTCCCAAGAGCCTGGGAACTAAAACAAACAAAAAATAAAACGTCCTATAAAAAGATGGGTTTAACCTTTAAAACTTCTGCAGTTACTTTCTAGTTGGAATGAGTTTCTATTAACTTGGAATGTTTTCAGCTACAAAGAAAAGAAGACCTAATGAATCATAGTCAGAAAGGTACCTAATTATAATTCAAGAAATCAGGTATTAGGGGATTCCAAGTTTGGCACAGCGGCTTAATGGTATCATTACAGAACCAGGGTCTTGCCTGCTCAGCCACCATGCTTAGCTGACCTCTGCCCTCTGAAAGTGCCTCCTGGTTGCAAGAAAACTGCCACAGCTTCACATCTGACATCTCTCACTAGTATCCCATGCAGGAAGGAAGGAGGAAGTCACAACAAGCTTTTCCTCACAAGAGGAAGAAGGCCATCAGTATCAGACCCATCCTTTGACCCATCCTTAACTTGACATACTAAAAATTATTTATCTGAATTAGTATTTATCAAATTCACTAGGTTTCCTATATTTTTATTAGCTACATCTGGCAACCTTTAGTACCACAAGTCTGATAGAAGGAAAGTCTGTGGGATGATAATAATTATCTATTATTGATTATGATGTCTCCTAGTTCAACCAATGGCCTCTGTGTTTCCTAGAGAAGAATTAAGATTGCTAGAGTAGGAATGCATAGAGAAGAAAAAACACAGTGTTCCATTTTCTTTATATCGAGAATAGGCTCTGAGAATCTAATGCTAGCTTGACTACGATGATGAAAACCACCTAAATTGTAATCTCTTCACACCTTCTTCAAAAAGCACCTATGTGGAGTAAGGAGACAGCAGAATCCCAATGGTGGTAGAACACAGACGCAATTACAATGCAACGAGAAAGCTCCATCTTCAGTAGAGGAATGGTAACAACAGATGTGAAGCCTGGCTAGGGTTCAAAGTGCAAAGGAGCAGAGATGGCTGTCTTGGAAGGCATCACTTTTGGGTACTAGGGAGCACGTTGGGGGGGGGGGCACTCTTTAAGGACTTGATGGAGAAGGAGATGATGAGAAAAAGATAGAAAGAGGAAGTTAAAAAAAAGAAAGAACATTATAAGACCATCCGCCTTAAAAACTTTGATCAAAACAGGTGAACAAAGCCCACCAAAGCCCAGTGTGTTCTTGAACTGTAGAACTTAACTAGTCATCCAAACTCCTACCTCCTACACACAGCTGCTATTAAAGGTCTCAGAAAATAAAACAGTTCAAAATGAATGGAAACCAGTAGGCAAATATCCATGCAAGGTTTCTACAAGAACAAAATATGAAGGGAATCAAAATATTCCAGCTTAGTGTCCTGCTCCTAAATCTGCAACAGAGCAAAACTAACACCTGAACCCAAATGCAACACACTGAAGTAGAACCTGCAGATATGAGAATATAGCTCCAATTAAACATTTAAAAGCATATGGGTAGGGGGGAAAAAAAAACCAGAAAGATGTGAAACTGGGTTGATTAAAACCCTGGAAATAAATCAAAGATGAAACTATATGAAAAATAATAATTAAATCACAAGGTCTCCAGCAGAGAATGGATTCAACCGAAGCTAAAATCAGGAGCACTGAGGAAACACATAAATGTATAAAAAGAACAAAACATGCAGCATAGTAGAGGTCAAAAGGATCCAAGGGCACATAACTAATAAAGAAAATAGGCAAAGAAGATCCAATATACTTATGACTGTGTCTAAGTTTTAACACTACTCTAAAAGAAAAGAAATCTGTGTCTCTGGATCAAAAAGACAGAGAGAGAGAGAGAGAGAAAACAGTCACTAGCAAGGTAAAAAAAATCAATCAAGGTATCTTTCAAGTATCAAGTCTACAAAAACTATTTTATATAATTAAGAACTTAGGGAGTATGACATTAATAAACCCTTTCTAGGTAGCATAGCAAAGGGTATGCTTTATCCAACCAAAATGCAACAGGCAAAAGAACTGATAATGAGCATGAAATATATTTAATTGTAAATCTTACACCAGAAGCAAAGGTAGGAACAAGGATGGAAGAAAAGTAAGTTTACAGTACGTGCTCTGACAAAGCAGGAGAAATGAACTGAAATGGAAGAAGAAAAAAAATAGAAATGATAAAATAGAATAAACTAATGAATCACTGGATAGGTAAGAGTTGAAGAATATCCTTTAAAGCTGACAATCCAAACATTGGAGCCTAAGGGAGGAAAACAGGAACTGAGAGCACATAAATGTTATTTGTAATAATCACTAAAATAATAGAAACCTTCCCCAAAACCAGAAGTTATTTTAAAAGGGCAAAAACCATACAAGGAAACACAGTAAAAATAACGCATTACAGATTAAATACATATATATGTCTATAATAATATAATAAAGTAACATATATATACATAAAATGTATGTATGTAAAATATATATGTGCCTTAAATACGTATTTACGTATGTATATAAAATATATATGTATATAAAACACATTTATGATACAGATATAGATATATATAAAGTACTATAAAGGAGTTGAGACTTTTTGGTCATATTTATAAATGTCAATGAGCTTAAAGGTCACCACTAAAAAAATACGTTCAAATTGGCTCATAAGACAGAATCTAACTCCTAAAACAGAGTATTTCCAATGTTCAAGAATAAGGAATGGCCAAGGCAGGCACTGTGATCCTAATATCAGGTAACATAACAGAAATCTAATTTCCCAAATTAGCCCAGATCATGAGTGACAGTACAGTCCGGTGAGGGAGCAGGTCTTCCTAAACAGAACTGACGGTGATATAAAGTCTTCTAGCCCTGGCTTGGATGGTGGTGGGGGAGGGGGGGGCTGGGTAGGCAAACTCTAACCCTTGCTTCTGCCCCCCCCCTTTTTTTTTTTTTTTTTAAGATTTACTTATTTGACACAGAGGGAGACAGTGAGAGAGGGGACATAAGCAGGGGGAGTGGGAGAGGGAGGAGCAGGGAGCCCGAAGCGGGGTTTGATCCCAGGACCCTGGGACCATGACCTGAGCCGAAGGCAGATGCGTAAGCCACTGAGCCACTAGGAGCCCTTGCTTCTGCCTTTTGACTGAGCACTCCCACAACTAGGAATTTACTCTGAAAACAAAACTCTAATAACTTACACGCAAGGTTACCCAGTATGGAGTTAGATATAAAAATGAAATATTGCAAAGAACTGAAATGCATTCATTGATGTCTAGGTAAATAAATTATGGTAACTCTTCTACAACACAGCTGTAAGGAAACAAAAAAGATCTCTATGAACTAATATGGAGTGATTTCTTGGGTATACGAGTTGATAAAAGAAAAAAGAAAAAAATGCATGTATAGTATCCTATGCATTTTACTTTGAACCATATGTTTTACATATTCCGAAAGAAAAGAAATAAAATTAAATATACAAAGATGGGGGAGAGAGCTCTAAAATGAAACAAAACAGAAACAGATTAACCTAGCTATATATCAAATTAATGATCAAATCATAGAGGAGAAAAGTATTTATTCAAGCAACTTTTGATTCCGGTAGCCTGACTGTGTTGCTTCTGTGGGATTTATTCTAACAACAAAAAGAAATCTTGAATTTTACTTGAGTCTGTCGTTGGCAGTGGTATTGGTAACGTAATTTCAGTACCATCTCTGTGTACAGTAGTACCTTTATTATACTGATGAGAACCAGAATTCTCACTGTGGGAGGGAGGGGACAGAACCTGAAATTGGCTTACAGTGGGTCCACGTGTGCTACTGGAAGCCTGGGGTGAAACGAGGATACTCCAGATACAGATCTCTAGGCCCTGTCCATTGATAAGGGGCCTAGAATGAAGGACCCCCTTACTACCAAAATCTGGACTTTAAAATACCATTCCTCGAGAAGAGAAACCATCTACTTGAAAAAATGGGTCTAGGTCGGAGGTACAGAAAATAAAAAGTGAACATTTTGTTACTCCATTCCAGAGGAAGAAAGCGCTGCAAACCTGATTGGGGACTTCCCAAAATGACACAGGAGTCAACGTGAAAAGTCACCCACTCCTCAAACTTGGCACACTTTAAGAACCAAAAAGAAATCATGTCAGTAATGAGTCATTATATTTAGAAAGAATCCATGCGCTCCTAACAATATTGAAAAGGAAGAGTAATGAAGAAGGGGTTACAGAATTAGAAAAGCCTCATCTTGCAACCATTGACCTACTGGTCAATTTAGGTAGGAATCTTCAGTGGATGTTAAAGTCTTGGGGAGAAGTTGACTGGCAACATGATATTCACAAGACCTGAAATAGTACTGCCCAAAATTGTGATTAAAGAGACAAAATATACATTTACAATGGAGAAATCTAGCAGAGACCTCAACCAACCAAGTAAATAAATTTACCACCATCAAAAATAGGACTTCTACCCTTCTGACACGAAGCACTGAAAAGGGTTTAATTTCACCTGGATCACTTTTGTTACAAAAATGGTCAAGCCTCCCTGTTGTCCTGAAAAACAAAACAAACAAACAAAAAAAACGAAAAAACAAAACCAAACAAATCCAAAGTGTGACTTACTTTACAACCACTAACATGGACTCATCAAAACTATCGGTATGAAAGACCACTCCCCACCCCCAGGAAAGGGAGGAGAACCTTCTAGATTACAAGAAATAAAGACATGGGACGGAACGAATAATGGGAATATAGGATTCTAAGTTATGGATCAAAAGGAATAGATCAACAAAAAATATATTTTGTGACCACTGGGGAGATCTGAAGATAGTAAACTGAGTAAGATCACTTTCACAGAAGTGAGAAGAATGATATTGTGGTTATATGGGAAAGTAGTCTTAGGAAAGGCTCTTTGAAATATTAAGGGGTATATTTTTATAATGTCTGCAACTTTCAGAATTCAGGGAAAATGTATGTGTGTGTGTGTGTGAGAGAGAGAGAGAGAGTATGTGTGTGTGTGTGTGTGTGTGTGTGTGTGTGAAGAGAGACAGAATATTAACTTCTGGTAAATCAAGGTGAATGAAATGTACACATTCCTACTAGTTTTTCAATTTATGTGTAGGTTTCAAATTTATCAAAACGAACCACTGGGGAGAAAGTACTACAGGCACAATTTTTTTTAAATTGCAACGCCCCAAAGAGCATAAAGCAAGGAGTTCCTGCCATAATGACAGACTTTGAGATGATCCAGGGAGTGGCAGCTGGCATCTGGCAGCTCCAGGAGCCAAGTGGCTGTGATGCCAAGTGTCCCACAGACCACCCACTGCCCTCAGATGCTGCGCCCTCACTGAGGAGGCATGCCAGCTGTCTCTGCTTTAAGCTGTTGCATGAGGGATTTGTATCAACAGCTGCCTTCACTTGGGCATGGAACATGCATGACAAGGATGCCCACCCATGCTCCATGATTTTGGACATGGTGGAGAGACCTCCTTCCTAGAGCGTCACATTTTTTATTCTTGCTGTTTGGTTTCTGCTCTCCCTCTAAGTCATATTGTCCCAAAGGTGTCCAACAAGCAGACAAGGCTCACTGGTCAGAAAACAAGAATAGGCTAGGGAAGGGGGAGGGGAAGAAGGAGAGATGGACAAGAAGGTGTGTCCCCCCAAGAACTTTTCTCAGAATTACCAGAGCAAAAGCTCTCATTGTTCCAGTAGATCCTAACTAAGAGTTACTGACAGCTATCTTGTAACCATGAGCAGAAAGCTTGGTGGAGAGTGAAACCAACAAGCGGAGAGAGCAGAGCTACACTGAGTGGCAGGAAGAAGCAGTGCCCTACATAGCAGCTTTATCTCCTGGATTAAGGGAGGCGTGCCAGTCTGCAGTTACATGAGCCCATCAATTCCTTCTTTATTACTTTTCCTTCCCCCAGCCTGGACTGAATTTTCTGATAACTTACAGTTTAAACAATATCAAATAAAACATTTCATCTAAAATATATTTTCGTGGGGGGCGCCTGGGTGGCTCAGTGGGTTAAAGCCTCTGCCTTCGGCTCAGGTCATGATCTCAGGGTCCTGGGATCGAGCCCCACGTCGGGATCTCTGCGCAGCGGGGAGCCTGCTTCCTCCTCTCTCTGCCTGCCTCTCGGCCTACTTGTGATCTCTCTGTCAAATAAATAAATAAAATCTTTAAAATATATATATATATATATAATTTTTGTGGGACAAATAAATTAGAGAAACAACTATTTACATCTACATCTCTCTCTTACCAACTCACAAAACGTATTAGGATAATAAAGGCTCTGAGAAGTCCTGCAGTAAAGAAACATCTTTAAGTTTGTTCAGACCAGTGTGTCCCTGACCACTTGACTTTGGAGATAAATATTAGCCACCCTTAAAAGTTGTGTTCCATCAGAAATAAGGTTTGTAATGATTGTGGCAATTATTCATTTGCCTGAAAAAGAAATCTCATCATGTACCATCACTTAATCTCAATCACTTCATTTCCACATTAGAAATTTGAGACCTAGATACTGAAATGAAAGATTGTAGCTCAATATCAAAGAGCTCAAATATACTAGGAGGGGTCCCCACAGTATTCGTGCGTGCCGGTCCTATACTGTTAGCTCAGAAATTTAGCGATTGCTTAGTCTGCTGATGACCTGGCCATGGAGCAGAGCACACAATCTTTTCATACTTGTATCCTCCGCAGGTTGAATTATGTCTGATACATAGGAGGAGCTCAATAAATGTTGTTGAATGAATAAAATCATTACCAATTTACTTTTTTCTGTGGGAATTACTTTTCCTGTTCCCTTCATTTTCCCTTCTGTTACACATTGAATTAATGCTTTTATTGAACGGTCCATGGTAACTCCCCATTCTTAAGTCCTGGGAGGACAGAACTAATTCAATGTTCATTAGTGTGTACAACAGTTTAAATGATTTGTTCATTGCACATTCCCTTTTTCTTGTCCAGATTGAATGAGGTTTGATCATTACGGATCTCTTTAATCTTTCATTTCCTTGGACAAACTTCTACAATTAGAAATGTTTCTAGTCCTGTTTTACTTCCTCTTTCAAACTAATAAAGAATGGCAAGTTTAATATACTCTTTTCTAAAGTAGGCACATTAGGGGAAATTATTATACGCTATTGTGCATAGACATAGTAAAGTTAATTTCATTCCTTCAAAATAGAATATTAATTCCCAGACATCAGGTTGTTGGAACAGATGGTTTTACTCCTCTCCATCTATTGCCTGTACAAGCTAGAGAAATGCATGTCTTTGTAATATTTCCCATTCTTCCAATGGCAAGACAGAATGTGAAATAAACTAAAACATGTGAATAAAAAAAAAAAAAACTACGATGGTAGAATAGATTTAAATCAGTGGGGAATTCGGTTGGCGTCATGGAGAACAGAATTGTCAGCCCGGGAAAAGATACAGATGCAAGACTCACGGGGGTAAATAAACTGCAGAATGGCTTTCAAATCAGATATATCTGTATAAACTCAGGGTATATTTTACACATAAAAATGCACATTTCCTAGTGAGAATCTCAGAACTCATATTGTGGTCTTTAAATATCAATTTAATTAAAAAAGGGGGGGGTGCCTGGGTGGCTTAGTCGGTCAAGTGTCTGCCTTCGGCTCAGGTCTTGATCTCAGAATCAGATCAAGCCCTGCATCGGGTTCCCTGCTCAGCGGGGAGCCTGCTTCTCCCTCTCCTTCTGTGATCTCTCTCACTTTCATGCTTTCTCAGATAAATAAAATCTTAAAAAAAAAATAAAATAAAAAATAAGAAAAGGGGGCAGCAAGAGGTCTTTGGAGAAACGGTTGATTCCATGTCTAGAACAGGAAATACACAAGACGAGTATGGAACACGTTGTCATACCACACAAAAAGAATAGTGGGGGCATGTCAAAACTTGATGGGCTCTCACTTACCAAAGATGGGGCACCTTCAGCAAGGACAAGGTTTACAATGTCCATGAAATAAAACCCATGAAATATTTATATCCACACATTTGTGATGAAACTTAAAAAAAAAAAAAAAGACTTATTGGTAGCTTTCAGTGAACACTAGGAAAGTCATCTCCAATAATGAAAGAACTGTAGGAACTATTTGTCACGATGCCAAAGAATTGAGGAGTCATCCGCTCTATTAAAGCATTGCAGCCAATTAAGTGAAGAAGGGATCGCAGAAAGAGAAGATCACTATTTTGCAAACCCCAAGAAAGAACGGAAGGATCTAGGCGACAGTGCTGCTAAGATCACAGGCAGACACCCTGCACCTGCTGAGGGGACACACCAATGAGGTAATGCTCAGTCTCACGTTCACCTTCTCAAAAATAAATTTGAACTTGAATCTGATCGAGCCTTTACCTCCCTCTTACTACCTAGCAAGTTAGAGGTAAGATTAGCAACAGAACATGCTAAAGGACTCCACGAAAACACAATCAGCAAAATCTTGGCCACACGGTGCTCTAAATAACCTACATTCTTCCTCTCCTCCCAAATTTTCAAAATGGAAGTAAACTATAGAATCAAAGAAATTTAAGAGAAATACCAACCCCTCACAAGGCATAAGCCCTATGTGGATCCTGACTCTAACAAATTACAAAGCAAAAACTTAGGAGGCAACAGAGAAAATTTGAAACAGATGGGGTGTTTGAGAACATGAAGAAATTATTGTTAAAAGTGATAATGACAGGATGATTGTATTGTGGGAAAAAAACGGCCATTATCTTACAGAGATACATGCTGTAATATTCAGGGATAAAATGAAGTGTAAGAATTGCTCTAAGATAATCAAGTAGAGGGGGCAATAAATGAATGGACATTGGTCTTATGTTGATCATCACTGCAACTGGTAATGGGGACACGGTGTTCATTATATTATAGTCTCCACTTTTGCTTTCAATTTCCACCAAGTTCCTGTAACGTTTGCAGTGGAAGCTGGGGAAATAGGAATCAGATGTGATCCTCAACCTGAAATTTCAACCTGGAATTTAGGAGTGCGTAAAGGGACAGGGACATAAGCTTCTGATCAAGTGCAAGGAAGTGTTTTTGAACTAAATTGTTCATTATGGGAAGAAAGGGCTAGCTGAGGAGAGTATACTTCTGGCTAGTGAACATACACAAAGTAGGTATTGAACACGAGCTGAGGGCTTGCATCAAGTTATTTTTCAGACTCATTCCAACGTGGTGGTCTATGAACTCCCCTCCACACCCCTGCATCTTCTTAAAGACCACCTGACTCAGACTGCTAATTGCAAAAACACGCACAGCACTGGTCTCTGTGCGCTTATGTAGGTCGTGTGCGTGGATGTGAAGCAGAAGGGCCTGGGATTCAGGGCATAGGCATGAAAGAAAAATGAGAACAGGCATATAAAACATTTCAGCAGAACAGGAATGATCTAAAACCACACTTACGTAGCCCTGCTATGCTTAACTTACAACTGCTGGGAGTCCTGGTGAATTTCTTTTAGTTCCCTGAAAAATAAAGATGGTTTCTCTATCACTAGGTAACAAACCCAAACACCAGGCTTTGAAACACTAATTTAACTCGGTTTCCAGAAACCACGCAAAGAGATCATTAAACGAACTCAATCCTGAGCTACCTGGGCATAATTTTCTTTACTTCAGACGTGCTAATTTACTCTGTTTACATCAGAACTTCCATCCCAGTAGGGTTTTTACAAGGGTCAAAATTCGACTCACCAGGAAACTAAAAAAGACAGACCAAAAAAAAAAAAAAAAAGCTACATTTCTTCCAAGTAGTCGTCAAAGACTATCCTGTAAATTTTATACTAAGGATTTGAATACACACCATCCAAACTGACATTTTTTTTTTCTTAGCATAAAGGAAGAAATTCTCTACCAGGTTCTTCTCTTTTTAATCAAGGAAAGATTAATCATTGAACACATTCTTTCCTTGGTCCATGTCCTCTCCCGTCACAAAGGGGAGCTTCATATTAGAACCAAATTTTTACTCTAACCTAGGCGATTAAATAATCAAATCCTCTTTCTGAAATTTCTAGGTTCAATCTATCACTCTCCCTGTGATTTGCCTTCTTCTGTTGGGCAGTGAGTCTCTCGGCGCCTACCATATCCATCCATATTGGATTATCCACTGCTAGCCCAGAATCCCATTCCATCGACTAAGACAGTCTACCAAGGATTTTCTCACACTTGAGAAACTGGAAAAATCACATCGATGTGCATGTGTATTCTATCTGAAGACAGTTATTACTTTCCTCTTCCCCAGGTGGCTGGGATGTTTTGATTCTTCTCATCCCTGCAATGCTAAGAATCATTTCTTTTACTCTACTGATTTCCAGGCCAAGTTCACTGCTAACCAAAATGAAGGAAAAACAGCATTCCAGATGCCTCAGATAATTGTAGCATTTGACTGCTCAACACAGGACATTTGAAGGCATCATCATCATCTTTTAGGAAGAGCCAACTCCGTCCTATGAATTTGGAAAATTTCAGATGAAGGCTGAACCACTGACTCTCTCCTCACTTTCTAACGACATTTATTGAGTACTAAGAGAATCCTACTTATTGTCAGAGAGAGGAGTAAAATAGGCCAAAAGTATGCTTTAATCACTGGAATGAGCTCTACCATGGGGTGAAAAGGAAATGAGAAGTGAGGAATTCGGAGAAAACGCTTTGATAAAAGAAGCTGTCTTCAACCTGTTAAGAAGACAACCACAGATTAGGTGAGCTCAAGGGTCAGTGGCTATCTGCTCTCTAACAGAAAATGAGTTACTAATTAAAGAAAGGGTTTGCCTAAAATCTTGATAAACACAACTTTGTTTCTGTGAACAGACCCTTCATCACCTCAGAGTGGGGCCCACAGGACCAGACTACCCATGGATTTTTACTCTTTGAAAATAAAGCAGAGAAGATAAGTGACCAGTACAGGCTAAGTTCTAACTTACTCAAGGAAATTCATCAAGATTGTCATATTTTGCTCCTGCCAAGAATGAATATTAGCTGAAGCATTTTTTTTTCCCAAGTGGATCACGATCAATTACTGGTCTCTTCTAGAAGTACTTTGACCAGTTAATTATAGGTTAACTGCCTATTCCTAATAGAGGGACTTCCATCACAATCATCACGGGGGATGGTGACATCACATGAAGTCCTCACAATCGTCACGATAATAAGGAAGCAACAGAGTTCTGCTACGGCAGTCTCCACAGACTACCATCAAGTGATAAGGCCAAGTAAAATAATCCAAATTTCTACCCATAAAACGTTGCACTTACTCTTCATTAAAGAAGGCATTAAAGTGGCCACCTTATTTACCATTTTATCCTTGGTGTTGGAATTATTTTAAGTGGTGGGAGGAAAATGTATCTCTGCTAAATAGGAATGACTGAATCAATGAGTCAATGAATGAATAACTACAAGAACTTTGATTCAGCTGGATTTTCCAGTCTGTAAAATAAGTACGGACCAAACTGGGGATTTAGGTGGCTTTTTGGGAGGGAATACTTAGTCTTTTTCTTTAGTGTTAATTTATTTGTTTAGTGAACACGAAGCTTTATAAAATTTTTTAAAGATCTTATTTATTTATTTGACAGAGAGAGAGAGCACAAGTAGGCAGAGAGGCAGACAGAGGGAGAAGGGGAAGCCGGCTCCCTGCTGAGCAGAGAGCCCGATGAGGAGCTCGATCCCAGGACCCTGGGATCATGACCTGAGCCGAAGGCAGAGGCTTTAACCCACTGAGCCACCCAGGCACCCAAACACAAAGTTTTAATAAAACTGGAGCTACTCTTTGACCCATTCACTTGTGTGCTTGGCCCCCTAAATATTCTTGGCTGGCATCTGGGAACTTGGATTTGGGTAGAGTTCTCCCTGCTCCTTCAACAAAATGTTTCACCGTGCCTAAATTGTTTATGCAAACAATATGGTCTACGCTACATACCTTCTGAGAACATGGAATTTGGGTACATGGGAGGCGCTGGGTTTCTATACAACCAATAAATAAAAACCCCTCAACATGAGTTCCTAATGAGTTTCTGTGGTAGGCAACATCTCACATGTCATGTCACAATTCATTGCTGGAGGAATTAAGTGCTTCCTGGATGACTCCACTGAAATACGTCTCTTGGAAGCTTAGGCTTGGTTTCCTCTGGACTTTGCTCCATGTGGTTTTTTTTTTTTTTTTTTTTTTTTTTTTTGCTGATTCTGTGTTGTTACCCTTTCACTGAAATAAATTACAGCTATCAGTGAGACTATATGCTGAATCATGAGTCTTCCTCATGAATCACCAAACCTGGGGTGGTCTTGCAGACCCCCCAACACAGGGGACATAGTGAATCTGAAGTCATCACGGAAACCAAGGGATCGTCTGTAACAGCTGGGAGTTCATGGGATGGGTCTGAGCAGTCAATCAAGACATGGGCCCATGGGTGGTGTGTGGTCTCCCTTCACCCAGGAGCCAGCTGAATTTGCCATGTGGACCACAGAGCGAGTTAGAAGTAACTTTAAGTGTACCAAAATTGTGTCGCAGCCCCCACTAGTTCCTATCAGGACCTCATTTGTTGCTTGGCTGGAGTCCGTCCTTTCTCAGAAGACCTCCTGTTTGCAGCAAGACGCACCACATGGTCGCCGATCTGCACCATGTTGCATTTTCCATTAAACCCGCTAAATGGGGTGTTTTAAAAGGATGATTTCCAAGCTGCCAGGACAATAATGCCACAAACTCCACCAGATTTTATTAGAGTCAAATGACAGTATAAATCATTAGGAAAATGTGTGCCAACCACAGAAACAGCAATGTCCCAAACTCTTGGAGTACTGAATACCATCCAGTTGGCTAAGAACGAATCATGTGGCTTAAAATCATTTTTCACAATTACTATCCTAGCTAGTTCATCATTTTTTGGCAGATCTGCCCCACATGCATAGGCGAACTCAGCTAATTTTCACTCTGCTGATCGACAAATATAATCGTCCCCCACCCGCCCCGCCTCAGAAAAGCCACCCAGCAAGCTTTCAGGAAATCTTGAGGTGGTACATCAAAAAAGTGAGCCCATTTATTAGAGCCTGGCTTGAAAAATGCATATTAAATAGGCCACCCTAGAGTCATCACAGAAAATTCTACTGTGCTAACTAACATGGCGAGTTCAGAATATCAGTCATACTAACGACTGGAGTCTGAAAGTCAAAGAGCGAGATTTCACAAGCCCTTCTTTACTTTTCTCTTTTAAACTGAGCCTGCCTTCCATAAAGCAGAAGCCAAAAAATAAATAAATATAAATAAAAAATAAAAATTTAAGTTATTTACTATGGGCTTGTCTAAAATCATTATTAGTTCTTTTTTTTTTAGATTAATAGTTCCATAAGTCAGAGAAGAGATATCATACAATACAACATCAATTTCTTGACATAATAAAATATTTACATGACAAAAATGAGCCAAAGACCTTTTCTATCAAACTTAATTTTTCACCTAAGTTTCACGGAAAGGTGGTCTTCTGGGGACTGCTCGTCAAGAGCCCAAGTGTCGAGTTCTATCCACAAATGGGTGTTTTAGGATGATTTCAAATAATGCTAATCTGCTGCAAATTGAATCTTCTTCCCACAGAGAGAAGCAGCTGCCCACAAGGGGGATCTCCCCCACGTACTTCAAATCGAGCATCTGCGCTCACTCCATGGGGGCTGAAGGGATGCCATTAGGACCCGGCTCACAAGGGGCTTCAACAGTATCATGTTCTAGTACTTAGTTTGGGCATGGGTGGTTAGGCACTTGTGGTATACTTTACAATTTCTGTGTATCAGACATTTTTTTACAGTAAGTTAAAAAATATTTAATCCCCTGGATGGGTTTGATAGGCATTTCTAGACTCCTGAGGGGGGCAACCTTACTTAGCCTGTTGTCTCTAGAGCCCCACTGAATTTTCTTTAGTAGGATGAAAATGATCCATTATACCAAATGGGTACATTAAAAGCATTTCTCAGGTGCCTGGGCGGCTCAGTCGGTTAAGTGTCCACCTTGGCTCAGGTCATGATCCTGGGGTCCTGGGATGGAGTCCTCAGTTGTGCTCCTTGCTCAGCAGGGAGCCTGTTTCTCCCTCTGCCGGCCACTCCCCCTGCTTGTGCATTCGCGTGCTCTCTGACAAATAAATAAAATCACAGATAGATAGATAGGTATTCTGTTATACTGAATTCCCAAAGACTTGGCCAGATCTTCACGACCTTTCCTGTCAGATAACCTTTGTCTGTGGAGCATCTTGAAAGAATATATATGCCAAGAGTATTTTCAATCAGTGCAAGCAAAGTAAAGTATCTTCTCATATTTAAGCTGTCAGCTTCCCAAATGAAAATGTTGTACAAAAAAGGTAGAAGATCAAGAAAAAAACATGTTGAAATTGACCAAATGTGCTTTAAAATGTTTCCTAAGTTTGAAAATCCCACCTTAGCCCAGCTGAGGACAGGAAGACAGAAGCCAGCTGTGTTCATATAACACTCATGTTTGAGGTAGGGGAGACCAAAGAGGTCTCAAAGGGGTCCCGGGACTCTAACATCAGCAAAGATTGGGAATCTGTTAGAAACACACATTTCCAGATCTGGGCTGGGGGTGTGGGAGGGGTGGACAGCAATCCCTCCAGATGATTCTGACCCCTGCCAGTGTGCAAACTGGATGTCAAGGTTAGAAGTCTAGCCTCTGCGGTCAGAGGGTTTGAATACCAGGGCCTATCCCTGGTAAATAGGGTGACTTTGGACAAGTCACTTAATTTGTCTCTTCTTTAATTTCCTCAGCTGTGAAATAAGGACAGTACTCATCTCTAGCTCACCGGAACACTGGCGGTAGATGATACATGCAAAGGTTTGGCAACATGCTTAACGCATACTAAGCACTCAGTAAGTGTGAGCCATTATTTTCTCTACTATGGAGATCAAAGATTTGCTTTTAGTTCAGTATACTCAACTGTTGATTTGCTCAGCATTTATTGAGCATTTCCTACAAACCAGACTCAGGGCACTGAGTAACACAGCATTCTGACCTAGCTACCGCGCTTCTCCATCCTGAGTGAGTGCCGATGAAATCCCACCACCGGAGCCATACTTCTGAAAACATCAACAATCTCCTATGGGGGGCCTCAAGCTTGGATAGATTTGAAAAAGCTACTCAGGAAGTTTTAGTTTCTTCCAAAGGAAGTAGCAGACCTGTAAGCAAGAATTATAACCCCAACCCCAAGGAGCAGAGGCTGCATGTATGTACATGATCCCAGAGAAACTTCTGGAAGGGGTGCTTTGCCCAGCAAGCTTTCCTCTGGACTTATATATTCCTCTCTGGCTTTACTGACCATCACAGGAAGCACAAATCCTGTTTTTCTCAATCCTCAGGGCTTGCCCCCTTCGCCAGACAGAGTGGCACAGAAGGAAGTCCGTCAGTATAATGAGCATGAGTGCTGTTTTCAGGATCGGGCCCTCCCAGCTCCGGGAAGCCTGAGCACCATGTTTCAGGACAGAGGGGTAATTATACAGCCATCATCTCCTCTGTAACCAACTCCTATAGATGCAGATGTGTGCTTCCCTGCATAAATTGTCCAAGCCCCAAGGCCAGACATAATGGTTTCACACACCGGTTTCCAAGGGGAGGAGTAACAGGGGCAACGCTTTTAAATTAATTAAAAGAGACACTCAGGCACACTTCATGCCATTCTTTAATCTCCACTCTCCTGTGATAAATATAGAATGACAGGTCTGGGCCCAGGCTAATGAGTTGAAGACAGGACCCTATGGAGACTCGCCAAGCAGTCCTCGGAAACACTGAAGCAGGGCCCAGGGCTCAGAGAAAGGAAGAAGAAAATCAGCACCTTGCCTCAGCTGGGTCACTGATAGGTCATCAGAATGCTCTGAAGGGTTCCCATTGGACATAGGATCCCCCGCTTCCTTGACTAGCAGCGGTTTAAACAATAGACAAAAGGAAACAGCATGTCTTACATTAAAAGGTCAGAGAGTAATAGCAGTTAAGATTTATTGATCGTTTTCTAGTGTCCAAAGAGGCACTGTGCTAAGGGCTTCTCTTCATTTAATTGTGGTGACCAGCTTCCCAAACCGTCCTCACACCTCCTAGCATACATGCCCTCACCACACACTCCCCTCACACACTGAGTCAGAGCTGGCATATGTGACTGATAGAAAATTCCAGAAGAAACAGTCTGTGACTTCTAAGCTTAGATGAAAGAAGACGTCACCACTTCTAACATGATCTCTTGGATCACCTGCCCTGGGGGAAGCCAGTGCCACTTCAAGAGGACACTGGGGCTGCCCTGTGGTGAGGCCAATAACTAGGCCACTCGTGAGTGAATCCTCCAGCTGTGGCCAAGCCTTTGAGTCATCCAGCTCAAGCCCCAGACACCTCAGAAAGAGAAGCTATCACTGCTGGGCCCTGTCTGAGTGCCTGACCCACAGAACCCATGAGATGATTGTTTCAAAAACTACATTCTGTGATTTGTTACACAGCGATAGCTAACCAATACATAAGAACCAGATACTCTTAATTTTATAGTTGAGGCAAGTTAAAATTATTCACCTATGGACACAGTGGGTGAAGCAATGGGGATCTGCATCCAGGTTGGTGACTTGAAGTTCTAGTTCTCATTCTGTCCTCTTACTCCTGACAGATAAACATAAGGTGTGTGACTGATTTCCCATCCCCTTTGTTAAGGGAAAAGCAACTACTTAATAGGAAACTTTTTAGCCCTTGAGTTGTTCCAAGAGACTTTGTCCACCTGCCATGGCACCCACACCCTTCTGCCCTGAATTTTAGCCATTTCTCTATGGATAGAAGTTCCTGGAAGGCTGGAACAGAGGGTCTTTCTTCTGATAGTGCTCGTCAGTAGCAGAGGGTGAGGACAGGAGGCCGCATCAATCCCACAGACACTGTCCACCTGCCTAAAGGTCTGGCAACTCTGCTCTCCCACTTTCAGGCTGTGTGATTTTAGGCAAGTTGTCTAAATTTCAGGAGCTACCAATTCCTCACTCTGAAAATGACCAATATTCATACACATACTTTTGTTCACACTGCATTACAAACATACTGGGGGGCTCTTCCTGCCCTTCCTCACCGCCTGAGCGGGCACTGGCCCATTCTTCAGGACACACGCCTGAGGCCCACTTCTTCAAGTCTCCGTTGTCCTCACCTGTCCACTCTTTCCTTCCTCGGCTGTCCTGGGCCTTCAGTCTCTGCTACACATGGCATCCTTCCCTTGGCTCAAGTAGGTCACACAAATGTGACCTACTTGAATTATCAAATAGGTATAGAAAAACACCCAACATTTTAAATGCCCAGGCAAAAGCTCTTCCCTCAACCTTTCTATTTCCAAAGAAAGAGCAATGGTTCTTACGGCGGTTGGGCGGGGGGGGGGGGGGTGGATTTCATTCTATGGGCTGGTCAGGGTGTTATGCCTTGACCATGGTTCCTACCAGATCCCAGGCTGCCCTTCTGGAGTGATGAGAGGGTCAGGGAAGGCTGCCGTCCATGTGCGCCATCCAGTGGGACACGTGCAAACAGCTGTCTGGCTCTTCCTTGCAAGAAGAAATGGAAGGCAGGGACGGTCTGCCTCTCCCTGGCCTGATGAACAGACGTGGCAGGGACTTCGTTTCCATCCTGCCTCTTAAGCCCACGGCACTCTTATCTATATTTTGTCAGCCTGGACAAAGCTCCTTAGGTCCTGGCAACATTCATTCTAATGCCTCCCCATGTGGCACACTCTTCCTTTCTGTCGGAGCTAACAAGCTGTCAAGTGTCTTACAGTCCCCTCTGGTGATTTCTACTCAAAGGCTATTTGGAGTCCCACCTCCCTTTGAACTTAGCTTTAGGGAACTCTCTCCCTTTCTCTCTTTTTTTCTGTTATGCCTGAAAGAGTCTTCTATGTAAAATTCTCTTTGGGTCCAAAATGTATCCACAACCCTCCACTTCTAGGTTAGAGTGAGAAAAGGGAAACGGGGAAAAGCCGACCACTTTCCCCATCATCTCACAATAAGCACAAATACCTGGCATTATCAAGTGCTAGGTCAGGTTCTCTGGGGGATAGGAGACCCCAGCCCTCGCCCAGTGTAACAGAGGAGTACGATTAAAATATTGACAGCTAGGAAACAAAGAGCCAAGGGAAGGATGCCATGTGTAGCAGAGACTGAAGGCCCAGGACAGCCGAGGAAGGAAAGAGTGGACAGGTGAGGACAACGGAGACTTGAAGAAGTGGGCCTCAGGCGTGTGTCCTGAAGAATGGGCCAGTGCCCGCTCAGGCGGTGAGGAAGGGCAGGAAGAGCCCCCCAGGCAGATGGAATGAAAAGGGTGAAGGCAGGAAAGCATAAGGCAGGTTCACACAATGCTATGGATTTGCAGGGAAGTAGAGACGGGACTGCAAAAAAATAAAATACATGAGGGGAGAAACCCCTGGCAATAACGAGCAATCAAGACTTCCACAAAAGATAAAGGTATCTTTGTAGATTACAGCACAAACTGGAGACATGGGGATTTCATGAAGAAGTAACATAGTTCTCAGTGATCATGACCAAAAAACCCTAAGACTAAAGACACGGGTTTTCAAAAGGAGGCAATGCCAAGTGGACAGGCAGACTGCTATTCCCCCACACTTAGGGACTTTCCCCTTAGTGATAGTTTTTGCTTGAACCACTGAACACTCACTTTCCAACTCATTTTATCCTTAGTTTAAAATATTATTCTCCCTAGCTTTTATCAATGATTCCCTCCAGTGACCAGGCACCTATCAGATGACCTAAGTCAGGAATCTGCTACTTATAGGCAAGGTCATTTCAATAAATCCAAGGAGCCAGTATCCACTACCCAGCCTGGTTTCAAGGCAGGGAAAACGGGTATCAGAGTGGAACAGGATTGTTGGTAGGTCTAAGGGTATCTGTCTGCACCTCAGTACATCCTTCTATCCCCTGGCTCAGATTTAGAAAGCCACACAGAGTAAGCTCTCAAACAGAAATTCTCTAAGTCCCAAATCCCTTCTCTTCCTCCTTAGAACCAAAGAGCTAAGTTCCAAAAAGATCCAGAAAACAGCACGAGCCATCAAGCAATCTCATGCGGCGGGTCTGGAAACAGGAAAACGTCCCTGAGCACTGCTTCTGTGTCCTCCCAGACCCCAAAGATGTCCCTGCACAACGCCGCCCCAGGGCAGGCCTCACCATATACCACATGCTCGGCCACTTGGGATCGTTGAAGTAAGTCGGCTGGGCACGACTGAAGTCATAATCCCTCTTCGTCCGTTTTTTGACTACTTGCTGTTGGATCCACTCCACCTGCCAAGAAGAAGGACATGTGGTGAGTGCTCAAGTTCCACCAGGGCTAGCACAACACAAATGACAGTCAGGGGCAGGTCCCCTCTTGAGCCAAGGCTGGTCAAGTCACAGACTTCGGGCCAGCAACTCGATGCTCAGTCTAGGGGCTCCGAGTCTCGGGAGACCTTGTTTGCCTTTTTTCTCAACGCAGGTTGACTTTCTAGTCTTTAATGACAGGTCATCCCCATCTCTCAACAACATGCTAACTTTTTTTTTTTAAATTTTTAAAAAAAATTTATTTATTTGTCAGAGAGGGAGGGAGAGCGAGCGAGCAAGCACAGGCAGACAGAGTGGCAGGCAGAGGCAGAGGGAGAAGCAGGCTCCCTGCTGAGCAAGGAGCCCGATGTGGGACTCGATCCCAGGACGCTGGGATCATGACCTGAGCCGAAGGCAGCCGCTTAACCAACTGAGCCACCCAGGTGTCCCAACATGCTAACTTTTTAGCTTCTTCAGAAAGTGTATTTTATTCAAAATTTGTTGCAAATTGATCATGTTAATTTTTATACTCATATATATATTTTTTTGCCCTTATCTCCTATGAAGGATCAACATGCTTTTTCTAGAAAGGTCCAGGTCAGAAATGCTTTAGGCTTTGCAGGTCATAATATCGCTACTGTAACTATTCCTCCTGCTGTCCTACACCAGAGACACACATAAATGAACAGGTGGGACGACGTTCCAGTAAGTTTACGTAGAGAAGCAAAGGACAGCCTGGATGTGGCCCACGGGCCACAGTTTATGACCTTTGCTTTCTACTACACACCACTTTTTTTTTTTTTAATGTGCTGGGATTACTTAGCAAATTTTAAACCTATCCTGGGATCAAATGCTCTAGGATCACTTTTTTTTTTTTTTTTTTTTTTAAAGAAATGGCTTTCTACAACATGGTGTGGTGGAAATAGCAATATTTGGGGAATTAGACAACCAAAGCCCTAGACTGTCTCTGGCACAAAATTGGAGAAATCACTCAATTGCCTGAGCCAAAGGCTCCATGCCAGCTCAAATTCAAACCTACCACCCTTGAGCAAGTCAGAATATTTAGCCACAAATTTGGCTGAAGCAAAGCAATTGAGCACTTCTGAGTTTAATACCGAATTGTAACCTAAATGTTAGGGCTACGTATGGGGGTACTTTTTTAAAAACAGGTCATTACTATGGCAACATAAAACTAAGCGTGTTTGGGGCGCCTGGGTGGCTCAGTGGGTTAAGCCTCTGCCTTGGGCTCAGGTCATGATCCCAGGGTCCTGGGATCGAGCCCCGAATCGGGCTCTCTCTGCTTGGCAGGGAGCCTGCTTCCTCCTCTCACTCTGCCTGCCTCTCTGCCTACTTGTGATCTGTCTGTCAAATAAATAAATAAAATCTTAAAAAAAAAAAAAAATAAGCGTGTTCTTTTTTTTTTGTTTTTAAGATTTTACTTATTTATTTGTCAGAAAGAGAGAGGAAAGAGTACAAGCAAAGGGAGGGGCAGGCAGAGGGAGAGGGAGAAGCAGGCCCCTCTGAGCCCACTGAGCAAGGAGCCTGATGCGGGACTCGATCCTCGGACCCTGGGATCATGACCTGAGCCAAAGGCAGAGGTTTAACTGACTGAGCCACCCAGGCGCCCAAGCATGTTCTATTTTGACTGGTGCCTCTGAAATGACCTATCAGCCCTGGTGGCCTTCTACAATTTGTTTCTAAGTTCTCCTGTGTTCGATCGCTCCTGCTATTTTAGCCACAATACTCTAAAATGTTCTGTTCCACCATTTATTCCTCCTCTACATAAAGGGATTAAAAATTGAGGGCAGGGAGATTTTGTAGTGCACTAGCGATTCCACATCCATCCATTGAGTAAAAGTCTCCAAACCACTTTTGCCCACTTGATTAAAGATCTCTAGAGAAGGGCTACTAAGGCACTGATTAACGGGCTCAAAATGCACTGCTCAACACAAAGCACTAAGGCCTAAAGCCAAGTTAATAAATTCCTCGGATTCTCATATCGGGAAATATATTCAACGAGACTTCTGGTAGGCAAGAGGAATTTAAATAGCCAATTCCTAGTTATAGCACTAACAAAGCAAATGGAATTACATGGCCTCCTAAATAAATTAAAAAATCCATTTATGATTAGGATTGCAGCTAAGCGTCATCTATGTGCCTTCCTCAACAGGTAATTTAGGCAACATTATCAGGACAGCAACAAAGCCAATAAATGAAGAATAATATTCTAGAAAATGAAAGCTGCTTCTGCTCCTGTTTTAATTAATGTGAATTAAGCGACTCCCTAGCATTGAACCATTCTCCACACCACCACCCCCAACACACACACCTGTGCACACCGGAGAGAAGGGATTGTGTATCTTTCTTTGAACCACTGGACCACAGTTGTCAGGGAAGCAAAGAAGGATCTCTTTTTTTCCTGGACTCGAGAGACTGCTCTTTAGAAATCACATCGAGACTAATGTGGCATTAACAATGCGTGTAAAATTTTTTCTCAATGAAGAGGGTAATGTTTAAGTGACCAGGCTTCTAAAAATACAGGGGAAAAAAATCAATTTCTTTCTCAAAGTGGAGCGGCAAGCATGGGCATGCACGCGCTTTTTCTATTTCCAGGAAACATTTTAATCTCTTCCTTTCAAATAATCTTGCTATGGAAGGAGTTTCATTCGCCCACTTACTCATTCAATGAGCATTAAGTGTCTACTCTGCACTGACACTGTGCTGGGAATATGAAGACGAACAAAAATAGTCTTTGGCTTTGAAAGACTTAACATTTTACCAAGAAAGATTTAGCGAATATTCCTGGGTCACCTGGGTGGCTCAGTGGGTTAGGCCTCTGCCTTCAGCTCGGGTCAGGATCTCAGGGTCCTGGGATCGAGCCCTGCATCAGGCTCTCTGCTCAGCGGGAAGTCTGTTTCCTCCCTCTCTCTCTGCCTGCCTCTCTGCCTACTTGTGATCTCACTCTGACAAATAAATAAATCTTAAAAAAAAAAAAAAAGATTTAGCGAATATTCTACAATTCTCTACTTCGTAAAAATGTAGTTATCGTCATGAGTGACACCCATCGCTCTATTAATTAGAGCATTTGTGAAAATTTTGACCCGGCGGATTCTATGTGCAATCCTTACGTTGCTGTCTGAGGTGTCTCCTAGTTGAAATTCAACTCGTACATGTTTGTGCGGGTGGTAAAAGAAGGCTGCAGATCTGTTTAGATGGAACGCTTTCCAAACTACTCCTACATTGGCAGTGGCTTTTCCTAACGGAGCCTCCATAAATTCTGAATCGCCACCTAGATGTGTACCTAAACCAGAAAGTGTCAAGTCCCGGGGTGTCATCTCAAACAGAGTGCTGGAGAGCAGAACGAGTCTACGCTGGGGTGCAGGGTAGCGGTGCGTCTCGTGGTGGATCATTGTTTCAGCAACAACCCTGGAAGTCGGCGCTTCCCCGAAGCACACATGTACACACAGACGAATGTGGGATAAGTATGTGAGAAAACCAAGTGACAGCCATTTTCCAAGATGAACTGCAGGTTCAAAAATAGAACAAAATACCTTACAGAACAGCATCCCTTCTGTAATTTAACCAAACAAACGTGCTTAGTTATAGGCTTGGTGGCTGGAAGGTGGCACATACGTTGGCATTTAGATCTGACTACAAGTCACTCCGTCTGATCACAGGGCTGAGATAGTCAAGAAAAGTACAGTGGGTTTGTTGTTGTTGTTGTTGTTTTTAGTGTCCGATATCATATATTTTGCCTTGGTGCTTTATGAGTATAAGTATATGGCCCTACATATTTTGGAAAGTGGGAAAAGCACCTCTTGGATCGGAAGATTTCTATGTCTGGAAAGACTAGCTTTATATTTTTAAGCCATTATCCATATGTCTGTCCTTGAGCCCTTTAAGAAAAAGCTCGGAGGTAATGCATTACACAGATTTCACTTTTTGCCAAGAAGCCCCAATGCATAGGAAAGATGCTTAGAAATTCATTTTCAAAAAACTAGGGCCAGCCAGGAAAATATGAAAACTGTGTGCTTTCCCCCACTGGTTTAACTTCGGAAGGTTCTATTTCTTGTATATTAAGGAACTACAGATAATCCAAACCTAAAAACCACAGGACCTCTGAAGTCATCAGTGTATCCTCCATGAACTTCAACATTCATGCGCTCCATAGTTTTAAGGACACTCCCTCCCTCTACCAGTACAGGTCTCCTCCCCATATGACCCAAGTGAACAAGGGGCATCTGCCTCACCAGAATCTTTGTCGAAAGGGGTTCTCTTTCATCAGATTTCATGTGTCAAGCAAAGCACATTAAGTGATCATTCTGGGAAACCTAACCTCCCCTCAACCATCTCAGCTAAGCTCCTATCCCATTATTCTGCAATTTAACAACTTTCTGAAATAGGATAAAAAAGAAGTTCTAGGAATACATATTATGGAAGTTATTATATAAATATACTTGGAAAACAAATTGTGATAGCACAAAAAAAGACAAATACTGCATGGCATAATTTATATGCAGACTATTAAAAAAAAAAAAAAAGCCAGACTTGTAGAAAGAGTAGGAAAGGGATTTGCCAGAGGTTGAGGGGTAGGAGAAACAGGAGCAGGTTGGTAAAAGGGTACAAACATTCAACAGGAAGGGAAGTAGTGTCTCTAGGGTCTAATGTGTGACTGAAGATTGAATAGAATGATGATGACAGTTGATAACACTGGGTCCTATAATTGAAATCTGCTAAGGAAGTAGAACCTAAATGTTCTCACACACACACACACACAAAAGTATATGTTTATATACACACACAGATATATATATATGGGCACACATATATGGCGATGTCAATTAACTAGATGGAGGAAATCCTTAAATTATATATATAAAAAATATATATTTATATATATGATCATATATATAATCACTACAATATACACTTTAAATACAATTATCTATGTTGATTATGCCTCAATAAGGCTGAATTTTTTTTAAAAGGTGCCACTTTAAACGTGTGCCTTGTAGTAGGGAGGAGGTAGCCCTTTAGATATGGAAATATATTAAGACTAATGATTAAAGCTTATACTGGTAGCAAACGTCAACAGATTTTAATGGAATGGAAAGTCAAGAAATTGACCCCAAATATATGAAAATATAGTACATGATAAGGATGCTATCCTAAATCATGTGGGCAGAAAGAGGTTACTTCATAAGTGATGTTGCAACAACAACCAACTGGGGAAAAAATAAAATAAAAATTGAAATCATGCTACCATCTTACATCAGGACTAATTCCAAATGAATGATATTTAAATGTAGAAGTAAACAAATAAAACCATAAAAGTATCCTGAGAAACATGGGAGATTTAGAAAAAAATCATCTTAGAGTGCAAGATGCTTGTCGAAGTATAACGCAAATCAAAAAAAGTGATTGAGAGAAAGTGATACATTTAACAACGTAAAAAAATAAATGTGGCATGGCAAAAAAAACCCTCAAAAGCGAGGCAGATGACAAACAGGAAGTGTTTCTAGCTCCTACTACAGACAAAAGGTGATTTTCCTAATATATAAAGAGTTTCTACAATCAATAAGAGAAAAATTCAGTAAGAACACAGGCAAGGGATAGGAACACAGTAATCTCTGAAAAGACAAATGGGGAAAGTTTCCAGCCCCTCCTACAGACAAAAGGCTATTTCCGTCATATATAAAGAGTTTCTGCAATCAATAAGACAAAAATTCAGGAGGAAAACAAGGATAGGAGTAATCTCTGAAAAGAGTTTCTTAAACATATAAAAATATGCCTAGCCTCATGCAGATAAAGACAAAAGTAAATGAAAACCACACCAAGATAATCACTTTTCTACCTTTCCGATAATATAAAAAAATAATATCCTACTAGCAAGGGCATGATACAACAATCATGCTCATGTAACGATGATGGGAATGTAAATCTGTCTAGCTCTTTGGAATGTAATTGGACAATATCTAAAAAAAATTTTACAAGAACTCATACTTTTAGGAATTTATCCTACATACTTATTTACACATGTAAACATGCAAGGCTATTTACTAAAGCGCTGTTAGTAATAAGTGCAAGTTGTAAACAACCCGAATGTATACTGAAAGAGATTAATCAATCATGACATAGCAATAAAAGGGAGTACAATGCAACCTTAAAAGACAATGTAACTAAGTTATGTACTGATAGAGAACACTCTCCATGATACAACTTGAAATGAAAAGAAAGACACAGGGGCACCTGGGTAGCTCAGTGGGTTAAAGCCTCTGCCTTGGGCTCAGGTCATGATCCCAACCACACTGGCTCTCTGCTCAGCGAGGAGCCTGCTTCCCTTCCTCTCTCTCTGCCTGCCTCTCTGCCTACTTGTGATCTGTCTGTGAAATAAATAAAATCTTTAAAAAAAATAAAGAAAAGACAGACATAGTCTGTAAAGAACACTACAGTCTTTCCATTTCTCTGGTAATGACACACAAACCCCTCGGTATGCAGGGAAACCTTTATTTACTACATGCCCTTCAATACTTTGTTACCTTTGGACTATGTGAATATGTTATCTACAAAAACAACTTATAATTTCTTTTGAGTTAGTAAGTTCCATTGGGGGCAACCCTTTCCGGGCCCCTCCCTCTGTAGGAGCTTCATATTATCCTGCAATAAACTTTGCTTTGCTGCCCACCAAATATGTATTTATGTCTGTATACACACACACACACACACACATTGTATTGGTTGATGACTATCATATAGCCCAATGATCTCAAATGTGACCGAATGTGTGAATTGCAACATATTTTTTTGAAGACCTGAGAAAAATAGTCTATAAAAAACATCTCAAATGGCTTTGTATAATGTTTTAACACGGTGACTATTGAGAAAATGTAGATAAACACAAAAGAAGTGGTTGGAATTTGGGGAAACTGGCTTCTACTGTTAGATTTGCCACCGGCCACCCGTGTGACCTTGCAAAAAATCTTCTTGGACTCTTATCTGTAAAATGAGAGAAGACAGACAAAATATGCCCTCTAGTCTCCTTCTAGCTTTGAAATTTTATCTATATATTCTATTCTACGATTTGACTGGGAATAAAAAGTTTGTGCAAAATACAATAAAGGTACATAGATGCTTCAGGTGATAAATGATCTTAAGTCATTCCGTGAAGATAGGAGATTAATATTTAGAAAGAAGTGTAGTAAATTATATTATTCCTTTCATGATCTGATGAAGCAGTTGGCAGGAAATAAAATATGTAGGATTCCATACTTTGTATCCTTCTTTGAGTACCATCGACAAAACGGGGCGCAAAAAAAGACCATGTACTGATCTCTCCCCTCCTTTTTCTTCTCTGACTTTGAGAACAAAATATACAGAGTTGTCTTGATTAAAATATATATACATATATCAGTTAAGGGCACGAGGGCTGTGTACTTGTTCATTGTGGAAGAGAACGGTCGATGAAGACAACTTAGTACTGGTAAGTCACTCCCAAACCCTAAAATCTGAAGCCAACATACCCCCAAATTTTTCTAAAACTCTGATCCAGAATTCAGAGTTAACCAATAAAAGAAGCAAAGAATCTAGTAAAAGTAGGTGCTTAAATGAGGGTATTGTGGTCTTTTAAGCCTTACCCCAGTTAGGAACTACCCGGTAATTAGCAAGTTACTCAATATTGACATCGGTATTTCATTGGAGCCATACTTTAAAAAGAAAAAAAAACAAAACAAAACAATAAACCAATTGCTTGGAGCCTGCTTATTTCAGAGAGCTACCTGTGAACAAAAGGGAGGATTTTACTTGATGTGCTTGAGATAGGAACTTTGAATCCCATTTAATGACTGTAAACATCAGAGTTTTATATTAGAGAACCATCTAGCCGGGAATACGAGGAATCACACCATTTTTGGAAGGTCGTTGAGAAGAAAGTTGTGAAATAAACACTGCATGTGCGTTCAGAACAGTGTAATTGAAGACAATATGGGCCCAAGTGAAAAACTTTAACTGCTGTAACATTTTCCAATTAGCTGGCTTTCTCCAATAGCACCAAACTTTCGGAGGTGGGTCATCAATTTCACCGCACTCTTTGTTTAGTGGAAAACTCATAGCCTCCTTGGTCTAACCACATTACTTACTTTCAGGGAATTTGAGTTCTACTTTGCGCCTTAAGTGATTCCACTAACACGTGCATGCTTCTAAACATTTAATTTCCTAACTTGTTTCCAGTTTTTTTCCCCTCCCCACTTCTGATAAGAGGACACGCGGAACGAAAATATAAATGTTGCATCCAATTAAAGTAGTAAAATTTACTCTCACCTTCAAGACCCTTTGTCTATTCACTCCAAAAATACTATATAAAGTAGCTACTGCTATAGGATGGCACCGAACAAAATAACCAATTTCCCACTTTCGGGCAGTTTCCATTCTTATGAAAGGTAGGCATAAGCACATAAATAAAAGATTATGTAACAGACTTTCACAGCACAAAACGTAATTAGCATACGGTGATGGAGACTGTCAAGGAGGGCGATATTATAGGGAAGGTGGTCGAGAAAGGATTTTAATAGAATTTTAATAGAATTCTGAATAAGAACCCAGTCATACAAATGTCTCAAAAGAAAATACTACAGGCAACAGGAGTGGTTCCTGCAAAAGACCTGGAATGACCCGATGTCTGTATTTTTGTCTGTAGCTTATCCACAGGCCACAGATGCCCCTGGCCATCCCTCGGGGCCCAGGGGCGAGTATACCAGCAGTGCACTGCACCCTCCAGTGGATAAAGAATGAGGTTCTCACAGGTGATGGAAGTGGATTCCCAGACATCGGGTCAACTAGTTCTGGGCTTCTGGACAACAAAAATATGATCTAGAAGTGACACAGGTTCAAGGCAGGCATGCCCCCAAAGACTCACCACCTTTTCAGCTGATGGGAACAAATTTAGCTGAAAGAAGGCTAAAGAAAGTCCTCATCAGGGGACATCCTTGCCCACATCTATGGACTGTACCCTTGGGACGCTCATCACAATAAACCGGTCCAATAAGGGCCTGTAAGGCAGATTCTGACCTTTCCATTGTACAGTAAAAAGTCACAGGTTCGACGTCATCTCAACGGCAGAATAAGTAGTAAATGATTTCTAGGGCAGAAAGTGTCCCAAGTATGAACTATTCAAGCACAGGGGAAGGGACATAAATTGGTATTTGCTGTAGGAGCAGGTTTAGAACATCATACGAGGTATCAGAAGACACAGTTACTTAATCTGGCCACTTCAGCCATTATCAGCGACCACCTCTGCAACTCTGAAAAAGGACATCCTATCTGCTGGACGAACCTTGCAAAAACAATTTAACACTGAAGCAGGTTACATTAAAAACGAAGTAAGGGGCGCCTGGGTGGCTCAGTGGGTTGAGGCCTCTGCCTTTGGCTCGGGTCATGATCCCAGGGTCCTGGGAACGAGCCCCGCATTGGGCTCTCTGTTCAGCAGGGAGCCTGCTTCCTCTTCTCTCTTTCTCTCTCTGCCTGCCTCTCTGCCTAATTGTGATCTCTGTCAAGTAAATAAATAAAATCTTTAAAAAAAACAACAAAAACACAAAATAATATTGCTGGGGCTCTACGTAGAAGTATCTAGTGTGTGTTCTTTACACATGCAGTGGGTAGAGCTGCATTAACTAGGCTATGCCACAGATAGGCAGTGCAGGGTCCTGAGATGGGAAAACAGGCCATATGAGTTCTTGGTAGACCATCCATCATTAGTCTAGCCACCCTGGGCAAATCACAATAAATTCTGGCATTCTATATTTTCATAGGTAAAATGTTTTAAAATTGTTGTGTGACTCAAAATAGTATGTTTTACAAATGGAGGTTCTGCAGGACTTAATATGGCACGTTTCCTCTCATTTCCTTGGAAAAAAGGAACTAGGTCTTAGTATTCCCTAGTACCAAGGGCAATGTTTAGCAGTAGGGCCTCCATAAACAGTTGGAGATGGATGGACTGTATTTTCACATTGCATTAATACATTTTTCAGTATATCTAAGTTTTCTAGTTATTTAAAAAGATCAGGAAATTTTAAACTGGAGAGAGTACCAAAAAAAAAAAAAAAAAAAAAAAAAGGTTTATCTGCTTAATCCTACCAAGTATAATAGGATATTTTGTTTTTCAACAGTTAGATGGTAGCACAAGGATGATTATGCTACCAGGAATGAAGAGGATGTTAAGGTATTAATGAAGGATGTGTTCTTTCTATATGTAATTCCATTTTTTAAATTATTAAGACCTTTATTAATGGGTGCTTGCTATTTATTGACTTTTTTTAAATAAAGTTGTAAAATTTTATTACAAATTAAAAATGAGGTTCTTAAAGATCTCAACTTGACCAGATATAATATAAAAACAATATAAAAACCTTTAAAGGTGTATTGAGAAAAACCAGGCTTGACATGCAAATTCCATATATTTTTAATGTATCACAGAACCCTTCCTGGTTTGACAACCACTCCCGCCCCCAACTTGGAACCTACTGCTCTATAGATTTTGACCTTTTGAGATGGGGAGGAATGATCCCATCTCCCACATTTTAGTGGGCAAGGACTAGTCCACGGTGAGATCACTCAGCAGACAAAGTGTGATTATACAAGCATTTATGGGGGCGCCTGGGTGGCTCAACCGATTAAGCATCTGACTCTTGATTTTAAGTTCAGGTCATGAGATCGAGCTCCACATCGGGCTCCATGCGCAACATGGAGTCTGCTTGATTCCCTCTCTCCCTCTCTCCCTCCAGCCCCTTCCCCTTCTGGCTTGCTGGTTCACTTTCTCATTCTCTAATAAATAAATAAAATCTTTAAAAGCATTTATGGAGGGAGAAATACAAAGATCAGGCAATGACTAGAAACCAAGTCAAAGATAAGTGAGAAAAGGTGCCAAACTGACAAGAAAAGAAAATGTAAGGACCTATTTCTTTAAAGAAAGCTTATTATTATTTTTTAAATATTTTATTTATTTATTTGACAGACAGAGATCACAAGTAGGCAGAGAGGCAGGCAGAGAGAGAGAGGAGGAAGCAGGCTCCCCTCGGAGCAGAGAGTCCAGGGCTCGATCCTAGGACCTGGGATCACTACCTGAGCCGAAGGCAGAGGCTTTAACCCACTGAGCCACCCAGGCGCCCCAAGAAAGCTTATTTTTAAACATTAAAATTTAAGGCTTTGCCCATCCTGGTCACCAGTAACAATATCAACAGCAACATCATCAACAGTTTCTTGCCGACTTTCAATGACAATATATTGTAATTGTTTTACCTTTCCCTTTCTAGGAAAGCTAATCTCAGAAGATTTCAGGTTCATTTCCTCATTGATGTGTCCCTCTTTAAACATTAAAATCCCCTGAAGGCAAGATAATTATATATCTGTCTCAAATGTAATACACTTGCTTCTTGAGACAAGTTTAATTTGCCCTCTCAAAGAAAAAGAAAAAAAGCTTCCTATTCCTAGTCATGCCAAAATGCTTTCCAATGGGTAAAACAATTTCTGTATTAAAAAAAAAAAAAAGTGTGTGTGTGTGTGTGTACGCACATGTGGACAGATAAACCCAGCACGTGGTGATGTGATTTCATTAGACAACTTGTTGAATGGCAAAATTATTTCAAAAGAATGTTGCAGATTCTTTTTTTTTTTTTTTTTAAGATTTTATTTAGGTATTTGATAGACAGTGAGAGAGGGAACACAAGCAGGGGGAGTGGGAGGGAGCAGGCTTCCTGCCAAGCAGGGAGCCCGATGTGGGACTCAATCCCAGGACTCTGGGATCATGACCTGAGCCAAAGCCAGACACTTAACAACTGAGCCACCCAGGCACCCAGAATCTTGCATATTCTAACTTGGATTTCAGTTTCTTCTATTTGGAACTTTAGGACAATTAATTTAAGCAATCTGAAAACAATTTTGATTGCTTAAAAGTATTACAAGGAAATAGAATTCTAAAGAATCTAAAATTAATCCTACTTGTCTGAATGCCACCTGGGTTTTAAATTCACTTGATTAAATGCAATCTTAATTCAAGGATTCAACTGGGACAGCACATAATTCCCTCCAGCTTCACTCTGGGATCAAGATTATCACTGCACTAAAAATACAGTGGCATGACTTCATTCTCTATGTATTTGTTTTTTTTTTTGAATAATCATCCTCTAAGCAATCTGAAAGCCAAGGCAATGGAATAAAACCTATTTGACATGACAAGTTACATCTCATTCTGTCCTTAGCACACGGGAATGTGGGGACACCTGAAAGAGTGACAATTTTACCTTACCACCAAGTGTTAATCACTTGACGGATTTTGGTTCTCTTTGACCAATCTCACAACTCTGTGTATCAATCAGCCACAATATTCCCAGACCTGCATTTGCAAAGACTGAATGCCCTTGCCTATCAAGTGAATACAAAGACGAGCATTATTTTGCACAGAGTGGAGAAATTGTTCGATTCAGCTGAGATTAGTCAAAAAAGAGGCAAATTCTGGCAAAGGAAAGGGAGTCATTCTTCTTATTTCTCCATGCAGAGGACACGGGGTGATCTGCTAAGTCTCCAAAAGTATGTCAGCATCTTGCTTCTTCATTCCATGGCTCACAAACAATGATCCTCAAAGTTCTATTCACATGGGGAGAAATACTCTTCCCCAGTGACTAATGCAGCTCCACTGCACAGACTGGTTTGGTCTCCTAGCTATTTAAATATAACTAACAATGGCATTTGTTTCTAAATTTCCATGGACCCTACTGCTACGATTTGGACCGCACTGGGAAGATCGGAGTAGGGGGGTGGGAGGGTAAGCCCCCTAACTTCACCGTCGGGTACCCCAAGTGTTCCTTTCATCCACTGAATTCCTTTTTTCAATGTGAGGCATTCTCAATATTCCGGTCGCTTCTGATTTTTAATCTTTCTCTTTAAATCTCTTCATTGTCAAGATTTCAAATCTCGGAAATCAAGAAAGTACCAATTGTTATGTTGGCGAGCTCTAGCTATGAATCAAATGGGGGGTTGGATTAAAAGTCAATGTCTTTTCTTCCCCCTGCTGCTAGAAGATAAATATGTAATTTTAGGGGCGAATGCATGAGGTCTGCTTAAATGTTCTATGTTCTTTGGAGGTTCATCTACATTTTTTAAACCTAAAATGAGCTCAAAAATCCATAGGTAAATAAGTAGTATGAAGTCACCGGTGGGGAGAAGTCTGGATGAAGACCCCACGGTGGGCCCCTCCCTTGCCAAACAGCAGAGAGAAATGAGAAACATCCGTCTTTGGAGTGGGCATCTGACTTGGGTTTCTATTATATTCCTTTTTTTTTTTTTTTTTTTTTGAACTCTTAACCTTATACTTGGCAGGGAGGGCAGGGGTATTTTGCAACAAAAACACTGGAACTGTGGCAGCTCTTCTATACCCTCATCACCCCCTGAAATATTTAGCAAACAGCTACTTTGGTCAGGGTAGAGGAGAAGCCTGCCTTCGAGCCTCAGGGGAAAACGCGGTCCAAAATCCCCAGGCCAAACAGGAAAGGAATTGGCATATTCCCACCTAGATGCCGTTGCCCAAAGCAAACCAAATGTTTTCTCAATTTCAGGGCCATTCCCTCACCTCAGAAACCACCAAGGAGGCTTCCAGTGAGGTGGTATTTGACAAAACCTGCAGGTCAGAGCCCATAAAAATCTGGCACGGGACGTGATGCAGGAGGGCACGGGCTGGGGGTTCCACCTGCCCCCCTGCGAAGGCGAGGCAGAGCCGGGTCCCGGCTCCCCGGCGGCCCGCTGACATGGCAGAGGAGTGGTAAGTCACTCCAACGGGCCTCCCTCTCCCTGAGCTCGTAATTCATACCCACCATAGTCAGTTACAGGAGCCCCAGGGCCGAGGCTTGAGGAAGGAGAGAGAAAACACATTTTCATCACTTGTCATCAAACCTGACACATTTTCAGCGTGAAGACCCAGGCACGGAGGCTCTCCGCCATCCAGCTTCCTTCTTTCCCGCTGTGTGTTTTAGATACATCACCCCGGGGTCCGTTGTGTCAATGTTCATGGAAACGTGATGCGTTTACCGCACCCGTGGACTGTCAGCAATCGTCTCTAGGCACCCCGCGCCCCACCTCCACCGAGCTCCGCTCTGGCACATTCGGGCTCTCAGCACCGGAGTGGCAGCCAGCCTGGGCCACAGTTCCCAGCAACCCTACCGAGTCTTGGCTACCGGGAAACGGGCCATCAAAACTGTCGCACCCGAGAGCGCTCTTGAGACTTCACTTTGTGTGATACTTAGCAGCTCAGTGTCCTGGTGAGGGAGGACAAAGGGTGAACTGCAGTCCTCCAAGCCAGAGAGAGTTTGAGGATTACACTGTGATTTCGTGAAGGTCCAAGAGGGCAAGGGCAGCCTCAGACCATCTTCGACCCCCACAGCAGCCATGCAGTGCCTTGCCCAGAGCGGGCCCCCCATGGGGGTTTAGAGAAGGGAAGACTGTATTCATTACTCTTACAGGAATCATTGCTGGCCCAGCCCCATACATGTAAAGGAAAGCAGAAAAGCAAGCTCTCGGTTACTCTTACTGGAAAGAGGAGGGAAACAATTTTATGACATTTTCAAATAGCATTAGGCTCAGGAGAAACCAAGGAAGTGATTGTGTGCAGAGCTAAGGGATAAATCCCAGACGGTGGTAGGCTTTTCCAGTCCTTTGATTCCCAATGGGTCTAGAAATCATTGGCAACAATGATTTGGAAAGCACAACTACTTGATCTTTTGTTCATGTTCTGTGCAAAATAAGGTCTACCTACTGTTTCTTTAATACCACCCACATGTCCCAGGAAAAGATCTTCGTTTAACCAGTGGGGATCCTGAGACACAGAGAAGTCAAGTCACTGGATAGTAAGGGACCTGAAACCATTCTCATTAAGTAAATCCATGCCCAGGTCTGTTTCCATAGAGCACAGCAGCTCCCTTCTGAAGTATTCAGCTGATGGAAGAGGTTGGGGCACATCTTCTCTTTCCTTGAGGCCATCACAATATTTCTATGCCTGGAGCTTAGTCAAAGCTGATCCCATTATTATACTAGAGGCCTTCCTGAGTGAAGGGTGAGGGAAGGAGGGAAGAGAGGATAGAAAACAGTAATGTTGGAACTTTTATCATCCACCCAAGGAATTTTGCAGAGGTCTTCAGTGACTCGGCTAGAAGCGCTGTAAAATGGGTTAAGACAGGCATTGAGTCTGCAAATGGCAGGAGAAGTATCTAACGAGTGAAAAATAAAAATCTGAATCAGGAAGACAATTCTTAGCCCAGCACTGGCAATGACAAAAAAATCCTTTTTTCCCCCCTCAAGGGTACCTTCTCACTTGTAATTTAAGAGCACATGAAGTTCAAGGTCTGAAAATTTCCCAAATTAGAAAAACAAACAAACAAAAACAACTCATCGTGACTAGAATCCTTAGTTACCTAGCTGCTCTGAATTAAACGGAATTGACAAGAGACGAGACAAAGGGAGACATGATGGTTACTGATTAGAAGTTGGGTCTCTACAGTCCAAGGAGCCCGTGTTTCAGAATTCTTGCTCGTCCCCTGAAAAGCAGGCTAACCTCAGACAAGTTACTTAACCTCTGGACGTCAAATGGGGAAGGTAATTGGATCCAAAGAGTAAATGAGTTGATTTCACGTCAAATGCTTAGCACTGTTCCCGGCACGGGAATACCCACCATGCAACCACGGCATCGCTGTGCCCAATGATACCCCTTGAGGAGCGGACTTCTTTCATCAGCCCAAGAGCTGCAAGCTTCGGTTTGGTCCCAGATGGCCAAGTGTGACACTGAGCATGGAAGTTTTATAAAGGCACACCGGACCAGGAGTCAGGAGATCTGCTCTTATCCAGCCCTGTACCTCTTTGATTTCACTTTCTTCCCTACAAGTTTACAGGTTAAAATCAGATGAGGGATTTGACCCCAGGGGTTGAAAGTTGCCACCAAATCCAACAAAGGGGGAAGGAGGTGTTAAGCAATGGGGCCAATCAGTGCTCTGGGCCCCCTCCTCTCTACCCTCCAAAGTGGGCCATGTCTCAAATACAGTAACCCAAGAAGAGTCTCAAAGGACTGGAGATCCCTTGGTTAGTAAAATTCTATGCAGTCTCTGAAATTTTTAGACCTACATTCTGTCTAGCGTTAGGATGATCTGCATTGACCTTCAAGAGCTGGCAACCAGATCATTAAAAAATAATAATTAAAGCTGTTTTAGGAATTTTCATTGTTTTATGCAGATCAATTTTCAACTTTTTTTTTTTTTTTTCCCCTGATGGAGTCGTCAGCAGTAGCCTTGAAGACTGGAACCAAGGAAAGTTATGTTGATGTCAGAACTCCACTGAGGGCAGCCATGATGTTTCTCATCAAAGTAGATTTCCAGACCCTTCGTAGAAGAATCCTAATGAACACTGATGTCTTAGAATTTTCCAAAGCCATGTTCAAAGAAGCAATGTACATAATGAAGTCTGAGGTAATATAAGCTCACAAGAAAGAAGGTCACAAAGGATTCCACAAACCATTCCGCATGGTCCCAAACACCCACAAGAGAGCTGGTAAATCTGTCTCTGTGAGAAAATCAGATCGGACCACTTTTAGCCATCAAGCCTAACTCAGACCCATACTTTGTCTTATCTTGCTCACTGAGATCCCGAATCCTCCTGCTGGGTTTTCTATCAAGTTTGGCCCTTGTTTCTTATACCTTCCAAGCACTTGCCAGAGGACCTCAGTAAGTAAATTCCTTCATCCCAACACCTTCCTTGGTGGGGGCGTCTTTCCTTCTATGGTATTTTCTGAGCATCTGGTTCTCTCCCACAACTACAATTAAGAAGCTTTTTAATTATTTGCCGGGTTTCTCCATGAAAGCACACATTCCTAGAAGAAAGAGACCATATTTTCCCTATCACTGTCCCTGGCATTTGGCAGGTCACCTGGCGGACCAGGGATGCGAAGTGCCTGCTAAGTGAATTAATCTGTCTATTCATACAGGGGACTTTGTAACGTACTCAGACTGGTGGTCAAGGCCACTTCTGCGGAACTGGTCTAGTTCCTGGAACGGACTTCAACCCTTGATGATACAGGTAATCCTTGTTCAACTTTCAAATCAGTTTGATTCAACACTCCTTCACGGAGCACCTGTCACACACCTGGCACAGATTTATCAGTCACTCCACCAGCAAGCTTCTGCCTTCCCGGAGCAGGGAAGGACAATTTACTTAATTGCTGACAATTAACTGGAAGGTTGGTCTCTGCCCTCCATCACTCACAGCCCAGTGGGTGGACTTATTGTAACACCAAGGGGCACATGTCTTAGCAACAGACGATTCTCCTTGGTCCCTTCTTTCTCTCAAATGTTTGTTCCTGCAACCTTTCGAAGGCTTCAGCATATTCTCACACTGTGCATGGGGAAGTGGGTCAACCCTACAGAAACCTGGAATCCTCTTCCTCAAGTGCTATTGGTAAAATCTGCCCATCTAAGCACCTCTTAGTTGCTTCAGGGCTGTGGCTCACACCTGTCACCTTGTATGTGTAGCAAGACCCAAGAGGAAATACCCCCTTCCCCTTGGAATTTTCCTGTCTACTGAGACAGGCTATGACCCAGATCGACAGGACCAGAAGCCAAGTAGGGACAGGACTAGTTTTCCTTTACATAAAAGAAATTGCAACCATGAGTGGTTTCCCAGTATTTGTTGTGTAGAAATAGGGGTGACAAAACTAGATGGCTCTAGGTTTAATTCTAGGAAGCAACACTTACTCTGTACCCTGCCGGAGGGACTGGACCCATCTCACTATCAGTTGACTCATCTTCTTGTGACCCAATGTGCAGGACACACAGTAGGGATGACAGAAAATAGTTCCTTTCCAACCCCCACCCTCACCATCAGTCTGGGGCAAAATTGTCTTATGCTTAGCGACAGGTCAGGAGGACACACTGGGGGTTCAAACATGGGTCGGACGACTTGCAATTCACGGAATTGTCTGGAAATCCATAAAACCACTACAAACATAACAGTCTCTAGAGCAAGAAAGGAGATTTTTCAGGAGCACATTCCCACAAGTTTGGGATGGAGAGTTTTCTGGTTCGGGGTGGCATACCCAATAAATACCCCATCTTAAGTAGGTATTTAAAAACCACGGTCTAGGGAAGGTGACAAGTGTGAGGGCATTTTTCACCCCTGAGCTACCCCATGCTCTCCAGAATAGGATTCGATGGTTAGAGTTTTGTTCCCCACTCACTCCTAACACAGTGCCCAGCTGGCAAACCACCTGCTGAGGCTGACTTCCATAGAGACTTTGAAGAAATTTCTCCTTTCTCTTTGTCTCTCCAGGGTGAAGAAACCACGTCTCTTCCAGTCCTGCCTCAGGACTGGCTGATATGCCCCCAAAGCATTACCCTGGAGTAACTTCTAGATACACTCGTGGATACGAGGGCCCCAGGAAGCAAACATGGCCTCACAGCGCAAACTGTTTTTGCTCCCCGTTTCTGTACTTCATGTACCCCCCTGCCGCGTCTCTCCAACAAGCCCTCAATGCCTCAACACGCTGGATTCTGCTAACTGCAAACCGCATCTCTGTTGGAAATCCAGGGCCCTCAGGAGGCAGCCGGGAAGTTCAGGTTACCGTTCTTCCCAAGAATTCCCTCCTATTCTGGAATCAGTGACTTAAAAAAAAGCAAACAGCTAGGTTTCTACACCTTGTAGTCTTTGATTCATACACCTAAGGAAGGGGAAAATAGCCTTACCAAAGAAGTCACCAATAAACACAAGACAAAGGCCAACTGTATACTTTCTTTAGTTCACTTGTGTTCTGCCATGGGTCATTGGCCATTTGGGCAGGGATCTTAGAGATTATCAAGCTCAAACCCTTCATTTTACAAATGAGGAACTTGAGTCCAAGCAAGGTTATACTTTTTTTGTGATAAGAAGGGTCTTCCTCCTCTTACGCCTGCCTTTTGACCACCATTTCTCAGACTAACACTGGATGCTTGGCCTGTAGGATCACTGAACCAATATGGATAATGACAACCCTCCCCACTCCCCGCCAAATATGGGCAAGAAGAGACAAAGGTGCTATTTTTTTAATTTTTATTTTTTAAAATTTTTTATTTTTTATTAACATATAATGTATTATTAGCCCCAGGGGTACAGGTCTGTGAATCGCCAGGTTTACACACTTCACAGCACTCACCACAGCACATTCCTTCCCCAGTGTCAAAGGTGCTCTTTAAAACAAACTTTTAGCTTTATATAATCTGGCAATGAAGTACTGATTCGGAATATGGGCCTACAAGGAAATTGCCTTGTTACACACAGACAGTAAGTATGCGTTGAGGGCTTAATATGTGAAGTTGAAATGAAGCACGAATTAATAATGGCATTCATCAAACTGAAATTCTCCTGTTATTAGTCACGCATTGGTATTTGTGGGCTGTATTCTGTCAGTCATTCGTAAACATGCACACCTAGTAACCATCCAATATCAGGGACAAGCAAGCCAGGTTCCGGGCTTCGCGAAGCCAGTTTTTGGCGGGGTGACACTACCCACCCAAGAACTCACTCCAATGTTGGCATTTTTTCTTCCAACCGTGTTCTCAACACAAGTGTTATGTCACTGTTTTTATCTCAAGATGTGTGTAAAATATTCAGGCACACTGAGATAACGTCAGGCAGAGTGTTCTGAGAATGCTCTCGATGTTCTCAAACACATTAGCCGAGCAATAAACTTATTGTTCACTCTCTTGAGGTAAAAAAAATATCAAGAAAAGGAAAAAACACTTCAACGTAAGTTCTTAGAGCCCTGACTTGTTGGTATTCTTGCCAGAGGACGTTCCCCCTGTTATGAGGGGACCTACCTAGGTATGGAATTTAGACTTTTTGGGTATCCTGGCCCACACTATCTCACCCTAAGCACCGTTAAGCGTGTTCTCTTGAGAGAGGAGAACAACAGTCCCCAGTGTCCCCAGATTTGCTAGCCAAGATCCACAGTATCAGTCCCAGGCACTCGACCTACCTCACCTCTAATCCTCTCAACAAAAGGTTGGATGTTATACCCATCTCTCAGACTGAACACTGAAGATTCCAAATGCCCAGCTAAGTGTCCCAACTTACCCACGCGGATATTAGAGCTGGGATGTCAACTGAAAAGCCCATGCTTTTCCACTAGATGATACACAATCGCTGAATTATTCTTTAACCAAAAGTAAAAGTGAACTCAAGCAAACGCTGTTACACAAGCCGCCCCTCCCCGGCCTGGCACAGAGTCTACGCCTCTTTATGTTGGCTAAGGACCATGGGAAGTAAATGTCAGGGCGCTCCGTGCAGCAGACACTGTCAACAAAATGATTTAGGTAAAGATGCCCCTCTACAGTTCCTCCTCCAAGACGCTTTTTTTTTTTTTTTTTTTAAGATTTATTCATTCATCTGACAGATAGAAATCACAAGTAGGCAGAGAGGCAGGCAGAGAGAGAGGAGGAAGCAGGCTCCCTGCTGAGCAGAGAGCCTGATGAGGGGCTTGATCCCAGGACCCCGGGAACATGACCCGAGCCGAAGGCAGAGGCCCCAACCCACTGAGCCACCCAGGCACCCCCAAGATGCTTACTTTAAACACAAAAGCGCCTTAGATTTTCACTGTAAATTGTTAGAACTAGAAATGTGAGAATACGTGCAGAGGAAAGCTGTGATTTCTGTGGGTTTGCCAAAGTCTGTGGCCCAGAAAAGCCAGGATTAAAGGCTTTTTCCCCTAGAGTGGTGTTAGCAGGACGATCTCTTGATTGTGTCAGATCGAGTTTCCCCAAAATGCTAACCTGTGAGCCACGGCCTCACTGTCTCTTTAAATTTTGCTTTTATACGGTCGTGTTTTCAGAAAAAGAGAAAGGTGAATAATGAACATAGTGCCAATAACGACAGCCACAATTTACCGGGCACCTTCTATGAGTAAGACGCAGCCTATAAATCCCGTCATGTAATCCCCGTAACAGTCCTAGCAGGTTGGCTGGCCTCGTGGAAGCCGGGAAACTGGGACTCAGCAAGGTTTAGTGCTTTGCCCAGGTTCCAGCCGCCAGGAATTGGCAGAGCCAGGACTCGGACCAGATCTGCCTCCAGGACCCACTGAATGAATGCCTACACACTCTCCTTCACATGAGGTGAGGCAGGACCCGCGCTGGACCTGTCAAGAGGCTCATTCAGAACTCTGTCGCTACTCATCGCCTCTGTTGGTCCCTTCTCAGACTCATCCAGCCTCGGGGGTGAGGTCTTCCCAGCTCCCTGGCCCCTGCTGATAGGGCCCCTCTCTACACATGGGGCAGATCCCGTGTGCCCATCACCAGCGCTGGTTCTCGGTCCACTTCCAGATCTCCACTGAGACCTCCAGGAGCAGAGAACAAGGAGTATGTGTCCTCGGGCGCCCCACCCCTTACCCAAGTTGGGCCAGGCACGCACCCCCATACCCCCGCTTAAACCTGCTAGTTCTGCCGTGAATACCCAGCCGTCAGGACGGGGAGGGTTTTGATTCCTAAGGAACAGTCACTGTCACATTCCGAGCCCTGAACATCCAGCAGGCTCCCCGGATGACGAATCTGCCAACAGACTCTTGCCCCACGTGCTGGCTGCCTGCCCGGCCCCTGGCCCAGCTGGACCTGAGCCTCCCGACTTGCCAGGCCTGGTCCCAAGCCAGCGGCTTTCTCTACATCCTCCTTTTGACCCGGGAAGCCCAAGGAGGGTTTCTGAATGAGGCCAGGGAAGCACAGCAGAGGCCCACCCTTCAAGGCCCCGAGCAAAGACCTCTTTTAAGAACACTCATGATCTCTCCTGGCTCTCCCTCAGGCTTCCAGGCTCAATTATTCCTTTAGGAGCACCCGCCCCCCCTCCACCACCACCAACCACACTCTCTAAACATGGCGTCTCTCCCCCCAGGGGCCGGGGCACCCCCTGCGTAATGGCTTCCCAGGACTTACCACAGTCCGAATGCAGGCTGATTATTTCTGTGTATCTGTCCACTGTCCATCCTCCCACAGGAACCCCCTGTGCTCTGCTGAGGCCGTAACCTCCCGGCCTCCATGCTTGTTGACTGTGGCGAACGCAGCCCGCACCAGGGCTAGCCAATATAAAGAGAATTGCAAGCCACGTGTTTGCTGAGATTAAATTCACTAGGGGCCGCATTAAAGACGCAAAAAGAAACAGGTGAAATAAATTTTAATACTCTGCTTCAGCCCGGTTCATCCAAGCTGTTATCACTTCATCATGGAAGCAAAAGAGAAATTATCAAGGAGCTATTTTACATTCTGTGTTTCGGTTCTAAGGCCTGGAAATCGGGTATGTGCTTCACACAACACGTCTCGACTTGGATACCAAATTTTCACTGGAAATAACTGATTCGTATTTAGAGTCCATAAAACTGACCCTTCAAAGAGGAGATTCACCGATCAAAATTGTATCAAACACATGTACATATTTCCTAGTCACTGAGTCAAGGCTAAGTTTTAAAATTATTCATGCCCGGACCGGGACAATTGCGGTTCAAACCTCGGGTCCTGGTGTCATCTGCATCTCTTCCCACTCTCAAAATTCTGGAAGGTTCTAAGGTGTCATGGAAGCTTCCAGAGAGCCAAGCTCCTCGAAGGCACCTGGGAAACAGCTGTTGGATATTAATGAGCAGAGCACGGCTGGAGTCCCGAGTGCACCTGATGCTTGCCTCTGACCTTCTCCTCTCCAAATCCAACTTGGGGGAACAACACACAAACAGAACCCTGTGAGATATAAAAAGCCTAAACTGGCCTTTATACGAACAGAATTCAATTTACAGTCTTGGGCGTTTTAAATTTCCCTTTGCTCTGCTGCAGTCTTTCCTTAATCATGTCTTTCCCCCATGATCACATGCCCTTTATTTCCCCTGAATATTAACATTTTTCTCTGATACTTTCTCTCTATTGCCTTGATGCTTTTTTTTTTTTTCTTCTTCTTCTTTTTCCATTTCCTTTCGGTGATTAGCTGCCCACAGGGCTTTGGGAGATCTCTCAGATTTTTCAATCCCACATAAATTTGGTCTATTGAGCTTCCCTGACCTCTGGTTGTTTCAGACTAATCCTGTTCCTCCCCACTCCACCCCTCCACTTCCCCCAACTCACTGGCTTGTTAGAATGTGACAATTGCTCTGATTGATTCATCTGACCTGATTTAAGAAACGAAGATTTGTCAGTGTGATTCTGGTTTTACAGTTGAAAAAGGACCCTAGCTCTAGCCTATATAATTCTTTCCTACAACCTCCTTCCGTCTCAGTCTTCACCTCCCATACAGTTGGTTGTATACACGTGTCCATTACCCACCAGAAGCAGGAGCTGGAGCACGCTCTTTGTGGCTGGGCGTGTGAGCCCAAATCTCAGCTCCTCTACAAATGGACTGTGTGGGGTGCCTGGGTGGCTCAGAGGGTTAAGCCTCTGCCTTTGGCTCCGGTAGTGATCTCAGGGTCCCGGGATCGAGCCCCACATCGGGCTCTCTGCTCAGCAGGGAGCCTGCTTCCTCCTCTCTCTCTCTGCCTGCCTCTCTGCCTACTTGTGATTTCTCTCTGTCAAATAAATCAATAAAATCTTAAAAAAAAAAACAAAAAACAAATGGACTGTGTGTACAAAAACGCTCATTTCAACCTACAGAGAATAGGGAATACGACACACTTCTCAGTGGGGTTTGGAATGTTGAAATGAGTTAATACAAGTGAAGTACTTACAACCACACCAAACCCATACCGAGTGCCCCATAAAAGGCTAGTATCATTCCTGTAGGTCTTTAACCTCGTCTTATTCTTATTTCTCCCCTGCTTACTTAGCCCAGTGCTGAGCCATGCACACACCAAGTGCCCAATGAATGGCCTTCCAAGCTGAATGTTTATTGTTGCATATGACATCAGTGAGGGAGGACTCTCATCAGGTTTCTTAAGTTTCACCTGGCAAATAGCTCAGTCTGTCCCACGGCCACCAAGCCGGCCCCAAGACCAGCCACACTGGAATGTGTACCATGGCTGGACATGGAATGCCAAACTAGAACTTAACCGGGTGAACGCAAATCCTTCGGTCGGTAGGAGGGTACCAGATTGCACGCACAGCTCCTGGTGACTCAGCAGCATCACCTCCTATAAGAACATGGAATTCTAGAGTCGCATATATAGAAAAGGACACCCCAGGGCATGCAAGATGAAGCCTAAGCTCTTCAGTCCTGAATGAACAGGACTTTGAGACCTGGTCCCTACGGCACCTGCCTTATCCAACCCTACCCCTCCCCACCCCACTCGCCCCATACACACATGCCTAAGCTCTAGCCAAAATGAGATGCGGCCTAAATAATGACCTTTCTGGTCACATATCTGAAACTCTGCCTGTCTTCTCCCTTGGAATGTCCTTGTGCCACTGAAATTTTCTTGTCCACCAGCCAACTTCTATCTCTTAAGGGTTGGCTCAAGGGTCGCCCCTCCCCTGGGAAGCTATTCCAGAGTCCTCAACTCTTCTCTCCATGTTCCTGCTTGTTGTGGGCATACCTCTATCAGCGGCCTAACGGGATCCTTGTTGTCACTGTCTGGCCTCTAGACTGCTAACTCCTAGTGGGCCAGACTCCAAAGTAGACGCGTAGTGTGGACTGGATCAACTAGTGAGTTAGCATAGCGCTTTCAAATTTACAACAGGCCTTTTGCAGAAATTAACCTCTGCAATCCTCATATCGCTGGGAGTTCTTATTACCATCTCCACTTTATACAGAAGGAAACTTTTGCTCCTAGAGCTAAAGTCATTTGCCCCAGTGTTCTTTGTCAGTGCAATGGAGCGATCAATAGAATTAGCTCTTCTGACTCCAAATCAAGGGTCCAGTCTCCCATGGAAAGAAGAAAATTCCATGGACATTATCTCAATTCGTCTACAAAACAACCCTGTGAGACAGAATAAACTGAGGCACAGATTGAAGCTCATGACTCTTACCTAGGGGGTAGCCACAAGTTTTTGGCCTCTGAAGCTCAGGCCTTGCTCCTGAACAACGTGTCTCTAAGGTGTGTGCTTGGTAGATACACGTGAGTTCTCGGAAAGCAGAATTTCTTCCAGCTGTCATTCACAGTCAGGCTGGACAGACCACTTTTAAAGTGTAGAGTCTGCTGAAAATGTCCTCATAAACTGGGTTCGTCCCCACTCCCGAATCTGAGCACCGCTGAGCCTGGACCGGGGCAAAGGCTAATTGATTCTAGAACAAGGGGCTTGTTCTTGCTCAGGCATCGCAGAAAGCAAAGTAGGGCTTTCCAATTTAGACCTTATACTTAAACACCGATAATGTGTTGCTCTTACATAATCTTCGTGAATTTACCAAGCAGTTTTAAATATCATTAGAACGTCACAACAACCCACTTAGGGCAGATATTAGTATTCCTAATAAATGACCATATATAACATGAGAGAAATCTAAGATTTGGAATTCAGGGAGGAAGTCACTGATCTTTCTTTGGCTTCATCAACTCTCCCTCTCAGGTAAGAGAGGAGGATGTTTGCCCACTCCCAGATCCTTGGTGGGACATTCAATGGGAACAGAATCTCTCAAAACAAAATTACCTGAGAGAAACAGTCTCGCCATACAACCACCAGCAAACAATTATTACTCTCTCTATATATGACTGTTTCCATGAGGAAACCAGACCATTAAAACAGAGAGAGTCTCCTCTCTTCTTGCCTAACGGAAAATGTTACTAGCATTACTATTAGAGTGTATCTGAATAGAATATTTTAAATTAAAAAATGAGATTTGTAAAAATTAGAAGGAGAAAACCAACAAGCTAGACAGTTGAGAACCTTTGAGGGAGATATCAACAAGCCAGATAATTAGCAGGATTCTAGACTCAATTGGAAACACCATGTCAGCCTTCCATAGGGAGAAGCAGGACTGTGTTTCTCAGCATATGGTAGCCAAAATCCTCAAATTCTATTTCTGTGAGAAGATAGGAGGGAGGATACTTTTTTTTTTTTTTTTCTCCCAGCAACAATTTCTGATTCTTTGGTCCACCCACAAGTCATCAAGTGTAGGAAATCTAAGCTAGAGTCACTAATTTGCTGTTTATTGTAACAACACTGCCTGATGTTTATACAGCACATTCCATTCTGGGATCTCCAAGAATGTGATGATCCTTTCCACGGAAACAGATGGAGAAACTAAGGCACACAAGACCACCAACACAGTCACCCCGAGAAGCCAAGAGCAGAAGCCGTATCGCTCATCACTCGGCCCACATCCTTCTGCTGGGACTGAATCAAGATTCGGGTTCAAATGAGGTCTCGTAAGCGGAAAAGGAAGGTGGGCCTCCCTGAGCACAGGCGCTCAGGTCTTGGGAAAGATGGGGGATACAGGAAATCCCATGAAACCAACACTCAGTGTGACTCAGAACCCGAGGAACAGCCCTAGGGAGAGTCTGTGGACAAGAGCCATTGGGTAGGATGCCAGGGGCTCAGTGAGGCCCTCCGAGGAATTTCCCTGCTCCGAGTCTCAACTGTCCCCTTCATATTTTATCCCCTAAGCTTTAATTTCTACCTAAGCTATTAGTGGCCTGTCACAGCTTCTTGTGAATGAAGGTTTCCAAAGCCCATCCGAGAATCGTGGAGGAAGACGATGCGAGCGCACTGAGAACAGAAAGATAGAAAGGCGAAGGGGGGAGGGGAGACCAACGAAAGGCAGGCCACCAAGGGAAAAAAAACCCTACATCTATGTTGTAATCTTGCCCAAGTTCCAAAGTGTTTTGCTTTCCTCTCTAACTGAGTTCCAGGCAGCAATGCCTGCCAGCCAGAGTTCCAATACTTCTTTGCAGTTTGTACCTTCAATTATGCACAATTCTTTCTACGAATCGCTTATCTTTCACAGAAGCTTAAGTTTGAGCCACACTGTTTTGTCCATGAATCTAGAATTATCTCAAAGAAACATTTGAGCGACATTAACGTCTTTTCAAATGTGTGATGAGATGTCGAACCCCCTCCCCGCACCCCCACCCCCTAGCCAAGGCCGCCCCGGAAGATGGTCCAGAAGAGACCGAGGAGACACATGGGCCTGGGAACATGACTGGTCTGGATGGCTTGCCCAGGCCAGGAGTTTCCTGGCCGTGGCTGTGGGCAGCTTCCCTAAGCTCACTGACTTTTCTGTAAAACGAGGGTGACAGCCCCCACCACTCCACAGGTATCAGGAGGATTGAAGTAGAGAATATCGCGAGGAACTTAAGAGAGGGCTGAGACAGGGTAAAGAGGAAAGGGTTCATACGGAGAATCACAGAGTATGCCAAGGCCGGAATCCGACTCAATGTTAACCAGGAAGGACACACTCAGACACATACTGTGATCAAATATTACTGCTTTGTAAATACGGCTGTCCCCACTTGCCCATGGTTTTGCTTTCCCCAGTTTCGGTCACCCACAGGTAGTGGGGGTTCAGAAACAGGTGCTCCCCCTTCTGAGAAATTGTCAGAAGGTCAGCGGTAGCCTCACGCTAAGCCGCAAGGCCTGCGTCATTCCCCTCACTTCCGCTCACCAGATGGGCATTTTATCATCTCACATCAGCACAAGAAAGGGAAGTATGGTCCAACCAAACCATCTGAGAGAGAGACCACAATCATGTAATTTTCATTCTAATACGTTGTTCCGTTGTTCTGTTTTATTGTTGGTTATTGTTCATCTCTTACCAAGCCTAATTCATGGGTTAAACTTTATCACGAGTGTGTACCTATAGAAAGAAACATAGTAAATACGGGGTTTGATACAATCTGCCATCTCAGGCGGCCACTGATGGGGGTCTGGGAACATATTTCCAGTGGATCAGGGGAAACAACTGTATAAAACGTGTTTGCTGATGACGTCACTGCCTTATGCGTGACTGGGGAGTCTGAGGTAACGGGGTGCAGTGGTTCAAGACATACAGATTGAAAGGTTTGGCAACTTGTTAGTGAATCCGCCTTGAGCAAGTTACTTAACCTCTCTGGGTCTTTGTTTTCTCATCTGTAAAAATGGAAAGACTAAGAGCAACGAACTCTCAGGGCGATCACAGCATCAAATGATTTGAGGGAGTGCATGCATTCTTAACAAGAGGGATATTAGCTTGGATGGTGAAAAAAATCTTAGAAAATTATAACGGCCTATGATCCTCTAAAGCCCAACCTTGCCTGACAAAAATGTATCTCTTAATATTTAATTTTTCTCATTATGGAGAAATTAAATGTAATTCAAATTCAACTTAATTTCATTCATTTTAAATTAAATTAAATTTTTCTCCTAAGCAGGGCAGTAATGAAACAAATATTGAGAAACACTGAGTTAGTATATATAAAGCCCTTATAACATGTAATAAATACATAGGAAGTATCTATTGTGATGATTTTTATTCTGATTTTTAGAGCCATGGTACTCCAGCTCCAATTAAATGCTATTGTTAAATTAATTGGAAGCTACAGTTTGCGACTAAAGTTGAAGTGTTTTAACCTATTTAACATTATTTAAATCATTAAAAATGACTTGAAAGAATGGGTATGGGTGAAAAGGCTTTCAAGGCTGGGAGAAGGGAAGCTGATTTTCAGCCATGCCTGAGAGTTCCAGCCAGAATCAAGTCAATTTTCCTTAACAGTTACTTTTTACCCTCATACTTTGTATCTTTGTCAGAAAGAAGAAAGACAAAGGCAAGAGAAAGCTGGTGCAGGAAAACAGCCTATGCTTTGGTAAGACTAGTGACCTAGTCTTTCTGGGTCTGCTCCCTGGAAAGAAGGGCCCCTTTCTCGCAAGTCAGTCAAGGGCAACAAATGACAGCACTCAGGAAATGCATAACCCAGAGCTCAGCACACCAGAGGGGCTTGATACATGTTAGTTTTTCCTTCCAATTATGTATTTTGAATTACTATGAACCATACAATGGAGTTTTGCCTTAGGATGCAGTCAATATTTAGTGTAGAATTTTAAAAATATTTGGAAGGAAGATGTCTATAGAGAGAAGGAAGGAAGGGAGAGAGGGAGGAGGGTGGGAGGGAGGGAAGGAAGGAAGGAATTTCACTGTTCCAATAGAATGTGCAAATAGGGGCGCCTGGGTGGCTCAGTGGGTTAAAGCCTCTGCCTTCGGCTCAGGTCATGATCCCAGGGTCCTGGGATCGAGCCCCGCATCGGGCTCTCTGCTCAGCGGGGAGCCTGCTTCCCCCTCTCTCTGTCTCTCTACCTGCTTGTGATCTCTCTCTGTCAAATAAATAAATAAAATACTTAAAAACAAAACAAAACAAAAAAAGAATGTGCAAATAGACAGCATTTCAAAGATGTGTAGTCAGCCAATACTGAGTATAGAATTACATAAAGTACTAAGTAAAGTGTGTCCTCTCATAATTTTCCTTTCTCCCTGGACAGTGCTGTACCGATCAGGTCTCCTGTCAAGAAAGCAGGAGAGCAAAAGGGTAGGGCGTCTTTTGAGGCCACACTCCCTGTGAGCTGGCTTGCGACTGCGGCTGCGCACTTCCGAGTGGTACCCTGCTAAATCCACTTGATCCCGGCTGCGCAATTCCGAGTGGTACCCTGCTAAATCCACTTGATCCGTGCGGCCAACCCCCCACTTAACTCTCCTTAATAGTGACGTTCTGGAGAGCCAAGCATTTTAAGTGTAACAAATTGCCATTGTACCAGCTGCAATTATGAGTAAATTTGATCTTGAAAGAAGCCCAGGCACAGTAACTCAATAACTTTGTAACAAAGCTTTGTTCTAACAAGGATAAAGTGCCACAGTGTTTTCCCGGGTGCTTTATCAGCTTTCTTGAACACCAGAAGTGGGGGAGGGAGACGTTCAAGGATGCACCACCCCTCCCTCCCAGGAGGCTCATTAACCAATTTATGGGCTTATAAATTCATAAGCCACATCATGGTTTACAAACACAAAGACAGATGATTGATGTCAGCTGCGTGGTAAAGTGACTGATGAACCTAATCTAAACAATAATGGACATAAAAAGAAAAATGCTTCTGTGATGATAATCTCAGAACCCTCACACAAACTCTTACAGGGGAGAAAAAAAAATCCAGCCTCTTTTTAGAAACAATATATCAGGTGTGTTGCACCATCACTTGGTTCTCTATATTTCGGTGGATCTTTTAGCCACACCATTTAGATGCTCTATAATGTCACTATGTTACTATTTGAAGTTTACCAGCTTAATATCTTCCCATGCAATGCTGAAAAGAGTTTTCAGCCTCACAATCTCCTTCTCCTACCTTCAGTTTATGAGACTGACTCAGGACCTTTCCTACCCTTGGTTTAAAGAGGAGAAGGAAGCTTCCCATCCCACAGGATTTTACAAAATTCCATCTCTACCCTTAACTCTTACCACAATGATAACACCACATCTTTTTTCTTTTATTAAGATCTGATTATTCTGATTTACAGTTTCCAGAGTGTGGGGATTTGACAGATGCTTATCCATTTCTGTTCAATAATTGAGTAAATGAACAAAGCAAATATTTTTTTTGTTATCCCCAACTCTATTATAAGTGGGTGTGTGCACGTACACAAATGCATGCGCGTGCATGTAAATAAAACTACCACGCTGTTTCTGCTTTATCAGAAAATTCGAGAAGCAAGAAGAGACAAACAGGTCTCATCCCAGCAGGCACCTGGCAGCGGCTTCTCACATTTGGCTCCAGATTTCGGGCCAAAACTAAAGCGCAGTCCTATGGTGAAATGCATCCCTTCATCATCCGCTCAGCTCACTAAACCCTGCACCCACCTGACTTACTGTTAGGCAATTTGACCTGGTATAACCACTGCCACATAGTGACTCGATAAAATATTTATTGGTGCTTGTTAACGCTTCTTGGAGCCCTCTCCTCTCCCATACCCCTTTTCCCCAATCTTGCTTTTCTTGCCTCCTCACCCTCAAATCTTTACCTTTGGTGCTCAAAACAGAAGGGTGGATTATACATCCTTTTTTTTTTTTTAAGATTTTATTTATTTACTTGACAGACAGAGATCACAAGTAGACAGAGAGGAAGGCATGGGGGGGGGCGGGGAGAAGGCTCCCCACTGAGCAGAGAACCCGATGAGGGACTCGATCCCAGGACTCCAAGATCATGACCTGAGCTGAAAGCAGAGGCTTAACCCACTGAGCCACCCAGGCGCCTCTGGATTATACATTCTTGTTCTTGAGATGAAACTGTTAAATCAAAACATTTGCCCTGCCCAGCCAAGAAAAATACGCAAAACTCCCTTGGAAAGAAGGAAAAAAAAAAGAAAAAAAAAAACCCACCCATGAGACAGACATTTTAAACTATGAAATTCAAAGAGTTACTGAAATGTTATTCAGGTTCCCAAAGTCAAAATGGCAAATGTATTGCATACTGATAACCCGGGTTTACAATCTGCAAATTGTATGGGAGCGAGAGAACTGAATTTCTTTCCAAGCCATACAGTGCACACTTCTAGCAATCCTGATTGTGCATTCGTCTTATTTCTGGGAATGGACTGAGAATTAACAAATAAATACAAAACCTACATAGTGGCAAATCTGCCTCGTTCCAGACTTAAAAACATACTCCATTCAGTTGATAGTAGCTTTACTCGTAATCGTTGAAACCTGTTATAACCCAGATGTCCTTCATCTGGCGAATGGGTAAACTGGGATTTGTCCCCACAATGAAATACTACGGAGTATTCCATCACACTCATACTCAGTAGATAAAACGGAACAAACCACTGACAAACACTGATACACACTCTCAAATACATCAGGTTAAGTGAAAGTATCGAGACTCGAAAAGCTACATACTATATTATTCCATTCATAGGACGTTCTAGAAAGGGCAACTATAGGACAGAGAACAGATGAGTGCTTGTCAGATCTGGGGATGGGGGGAGGGACTGACTACAAAGGAACCCAAGAAAATTTTTGGTGGTGACAATTTTTCGGTGTTCTAGATCTTGGCTTCGTGGTGACATGACTTTATACATTTATCAAAACTCACAGTACTGCACCCTATAAAAGACAAGTGTTACTCTTTGTATATTATGCCTTAATTAAAAAAATAAGCCATTCAAAACTAATTGATGGTAGGGGGAAAAAAAAACAAACAGTGGTAGCCTCTGGGGGAAGACAACTGACTGGAAGGAAAGGGGTTGGAGAGAAGCTTGTGGGGTGATGGGAATAGTCCCATTTTAACAGGGGTTCTGGTTACGTACGTGTACGCGCTGGCCACACCTCGAAGACTCTGTGTTTAACACATGTGAGTTTCACCATATGCAGATTTTATATCAACAGAAAAAAAAACAAAAATAAGCCTATTAATGACATGCTCCCCCGAAGTATTTAGGAGGAAAAGGCAGATGTCTGCAACATACTTTCAAATGCCTCGAGAAATGAGATGGATTAACAGATGAATAAAGACGGGCAGGTGCGGAGACATGCGATGAAGGAAGTAATGGTAATCATGCATCTAGATGCTAAGGAGAGGGGTATTCACTTTGAATTCTCTAATTTTGCTGTGCGCTTGAAAACTGTGGTCACGACACAGGAAAAAATCCATTCTAAAGAACTAAAATATACATGCCATCTAATGAGGATTTTAAAGGACTTAATAACAATATACGCCATTAACTCTTGGAAAGATGTGAGCTATCATTTTTCTTATGACTCCATTCCCATCCTATAGCGTACTATTCAGATTCAAAGCTTGTAAATGTTGCCACGAATGCACAGCTGTGCCTGTCACTTCACAGGGTCTGTTCCACGACAAACGTGAATTAGACACACAAGGCTGAGCATGGGCTCTACTTATCCACTAATGATAGGAGAAAACCAACCCTTACAGAATCCTAATTCCCTGCCACCGAATTCACTCACGATGCAGAAACTGGTGCAGAGGGAAGAGGGGTCCCTAATTTTATTCTCAGTGATGTAATCCCAGTGCTCCCCGTGCTCTGAGCTATGGAGTCATGAAAGAGAAAAAGGCCAACTTACTGACTGGTGATTCATCTTGCTATCAAGTCTACACGGGGAGCCTTTGCCCTCTCGGGGTATTTCAGCATTCTCAGATTTATGCCAGGCTGGACTTCTGACCCTGTTCCTATCAGTTAATTCCATACCCTGGTTAGAGCCTATGAAGTTGGAACTGTTCCCATGCAGGTGCAGTGCTACAACTACACTGCTTTGAAATTTCCAAAATCTAGAAATCTACAAATGTTGTTGCTTTGCTTACAATCGCACAGCCCAAAAGCTGAGAGCTGATCAGGCTGATGCTCTCATTTAAATTTTTTTTAAAATTTATTTATTTGTCAGAGAGAGAGGGAGAGAGAGAGAGAGAGCACAGGCAGACAGAGTGGCAGGCAGAGGCAGAGGGAGAAGCAGGCTCCCTGCTGAGTAAGGAGCCCGATGTGGGACTCTGTTGTGGGACTCGATCCCAGGACGCTGGGATCATGACCTGAGCCGAAGGCAGCCGCTTAACCAACTGAGCCACCCAGGCGTCCCTGATGCTCTCATTTAGAATGCTCTTGTAGTGACGGCTCCCAGGTTAGCCACAGTGACCCTCTACCCCAACACACACACACACACATACACACACACACACACACACACACACACACACTTATAGAGGTTTTGCCTTTCTACTAAACAATAAAGAAGCAATCATTAGGCCGGGGCAGCAGGGAGAATTTGAGGGCTGGATTACAGATACTATTATAAGCTGGGAAACCAATCAAAATGCCCCAACATATTACAGTCACAAGATACAGGTATCCCCGACTTTTCAAAAGTTTGCACTATTCCTCTTAGCTTTTGCAAAAGACCTACATTCGTACCTGTTTTTGCCAACTGGAAGAAATCCAAAGAGTATTTTCACTTTAAAAAAACAAACAAACAAACAAACCTAGAGCTACGTGGTGATTTTGCAGCGAGCCATTATAAAAGCAGAGCAGCCCCCAAGCCACAAGCCCAGCACTGCCGAGCTCCTTCCCGGGGAACCACACTCAGCGCCTCTGCCTCAAGCTTGCCACCGCAGCTTTGAACTATGATGTCTGGGAGCACCTGTATCTCCATTTACTCTGTGCCTCTATTAGCAAGACATTGCCTAAGGTATCAGAAAAGCATATGAGGGGTTACTTTTGGGGTCTGGAAATGCTCAGTGTTTTTTTTTTCCCCATATAAATGAATGCTCACTGGTCCTTTGCTTTATGCCATTTTGTTCCTCGGAACTCTCTTTTAGCTACGAGGGGACCGTGTACTGGGATTTTGGTCAGTCTCCACCTATCTTAGTTGTGCCTCACTATGCGTACATGTCTCAGAACCACTAGGTTTTTTCCTAAATGTAATCTCAAGATTATTCAGGTATAAGCTAGGGTTGCTGGACTAAATAATAACACGAAATACTCAGTTAAATTTGAGTTTCAAGGACACAACGAATAATTTATTTTAGTATAGATATGGCCCATGCAGTATTTGGGTCACGCTCATGTTAAAATGTGTTCTTTTAATTCTGGCAGCCCGAGGTGTAAATATAAACTTGATATGAATTAGTGAAAAGCTTTTAAAATATGTTAAATGATGCCATCAAGAGTCTCAGCTTTCCATGGTTGCCAGCATATGGGGATCAAAACTGAGGCTGAAAACTAGGTTTTTGGCCTCAGACCTGGACTCCAAGTCTACTAGATGGTAAGCTTCCGGAGGGCAAGGACTACATCTGCTTTTTCCGTTTTATCTCTGATGTCTGGCCCAGCACCTTGCACACAATAAGCTCTCAAAACCATCCATGGGGAAAGCAAATGAATGGGTGATGTCTGATCTCTCTCTTGTGCTACCTCATTCCCAGGAGACTTCAGTTTTCCCTGTGTTAAAGAATGACCACATTTTCCCCCGATCTTTTAAGAAAGCTCCAACTGTGTCATCTTCCTTCTGTGCACAGATGGGTTGAAAAGGGGTTTCCCACTGGTTCAAAGGTAAATCTGATAAGCATGTCTATATCTTTTTTTTTTCTTTTAAGATTTTGTATTATTTATTTGAGAGAGAGAGAGAGAGATAACACAAGCACAGGGGCAGAGGCAGAAGGAGAGAGAGAAGCAGGTTCCCCACTGAGCAAGGAGCTGGATGCAGGAGTTCGATCCCAGGACACCGAGATCATGACCTGAGCTGCACGCATATGCTGAAAAGACTGAACCACCCAGGCACCCCAAGCATGTCTCCATCTTAAGACGAGTTACTGAAACATTCCACCTAGAGCAAAGGCTGCCCTTGAGCTGGGGCCGAGCAAGCTCGTACTAAGGACACAGTCTTGTTACTCAGCTGCTAACTTTGCTGGTCTTCTACACTTGTTTCTTTTTTTTTTTTTTCTTTTTTTTTTTTTTTTCTGGAATGGCAGCTTGGGCCTGACAGCTCAGATATGAAAATGCTCACTTAGCTTTGCCGACGTATTAAAAAAGAATCTACATATCCACCAACAATTTTCATTAACTAGACCCACCCTTGACTCAATCTGATCTTATTTCTGGCCTCTTCTATTTTCCACCTCCTACCCATACCCCTACCACCACCCTCCGAAGATACTGCTCATTTCTCATTTGTGCGGCCGGACTTTTAAAAATTTGTTCTACCGTGTTGTCATTCCAGAAGGTATCCCATTTTCTTTTAGAAGAACTTGTATGAAGTACCACGTTTTGCTATTTGATACGGCCTTCTTCCGAAACCCATGAACATCAGCAATAATCCCGACCATTCCCGTTATCAGACTCTTTTATCAGTGACAGACATGTACGATGACAACAAAGAAGCACTATTTGTTCCTCATTTATCCTGTGTGTTGCCTTAAGACTAACCTCAAGGTTCATCTCAAGTCTCATTGCACAATCAGCTGATCCAGGTAAAACAGTGTCTTGGAGGAGAGCTAAACGTGCTAAGAAATATTATAAGTCCTGGGGAGAAATGGAGAGGGAGAAAGTTTGGAAAGACACTAGAAAGAGAATATGAGAAGGGCACACGGTGGGCATTGCGGACCAGCAGTAAAATCATAAGTGACATTGGTTCAAGATGGTAATTAATGGATCGGAATGAACTAGGAAGTAGCTCATCTGCTCTGTGATTTTATAAGTGGGATAAGCTCAATGAGGAGTGACATGCTAATAGCAACTCTGAGCTAGCAGTAAAGCTGAGACCAGAATCCAAATATCACAAGCCTGGCCAATGGCTCTTATAACAGAAAGCCTGTCCAACTGGTTGCTCCCAAGTCTGCAACAAAATGAGCCAGTATTGTGCATGCCACCATAAGAGGATTTAGGTTCTAGCAAAATTAAGAGAAAAATCACAGATTATAGCTTTATTATCGTCTCCATCATTGATCCGCCATAAAAATTAACGTTCAAATATCATCCATCCATTCATTCTTCCACTGATGATCTTCCACGAGCTAGATACTATACTGTCAAGAAATTACCACAATTAACAAGATGTCTGGGGCTCCCACCTCCAATGAGTTTATATCCTGGAAGGGGAAAACCAACAACAACCAAATAAAGAAGGTATGGTTTTGCACTCAGGTAGGTAACAAAGAGGAAAGCCACATGTCAAGGCTAGACAGTTGGTGGGCGGATGAGATTGAAGGTCTACTTTAGGAAGGGGGACTGGGGAAGGTTCTTTAAAGGAAGTAACCTCTGCTTTGGTGTGTAAAAGGTGAGAAGATAGCCATCAAGAAAAGCCCAAAGGAAATGCATTCCAGGCAAAGGGAAAAAGAGAAAGAGTTCATTCAGTATTTTGAGAGGTAGAGAGGCCAAGATACTTAAGCATAATAAGCAAAAGGGAGGCATTTCAGAATCTAGGTCAGGGAGGTAGGAAGAGCCTGGATCATGATGGCCTTTGAAGATCATTACAAAAAAACTGGATTTTATTCTCACATCAATAGCAAGTCATTGAAATATTCGATCTTTGTGTATCTTAAGAAGCATACTCTCGGTGGACTAGGGCTGCGGAGAAGAACAAGAGTGGAAATGGAGCCCTTGGCTGTGGTCCAGATCAAATATGACAGTGGGAATGACCAGACCCGTGGTGGGGCAGGAGAGGAAAGTCCATAGATTTGCAGACCGCTCTGTTTTTGCTTGAGCAGCTGGATAAATCATGTCACCATTCACTGGAAAGAAAAGGGTTGAGGGTTAAGGTGATGTGTAGGAATGAAAAGTATCGTCTGTGTCATACTATGTTTTAGATGCTTACTAGACATTTAATTTGAGATGTCAGGTGGATGAAAGAAGGAGATATAAATTTGAAGCAAAGACACCAGCATAAAAGTGAGCCCTGGGCTCTCCAAAGTTGGTAGGTGAAGTGGGAGGGATGCCATCGATGACAAAGACGAAAGGTGCAGGAGAGGCAAGAAAAAACTGAAAGAAGGTAGTCTCGAGAAACTAAGTCCTTTTTTCAAGAAGGAGCAAATGCCTGACCACTATGTCAAAGGAAAGGTAGAGTCAGATGAGGCTAGAAATACACCAATGGGTGCGCACCTGGGTGGCTTGGTGGGTTAAAGCCTCTGCCTTCGACTCAGGTCATGATTTCAGGGTCCTGGGATCGAGCCCCGCATCCGGCTCTCTGCTCAGCGGGGAGCCTGCTGCCCTTCCTCTCTGCCTGCCTCTCTGCTTACTTGGGATCTCTGTCTGTCAAATAAATAAATAAATAAAAAATCTTAAAAAAAATACACCCATGGGTTTGAGATGTCAACCCCCATGTGGATATGGATGTCAACAAAAGCAAATGCACTATAGTTTTTTAAAAAAGCATACGGTGGGGGGCCCGGGTCCTGGGATCGAGCCCCGCATCAGGCTCTCTGCTTGGCAGTGAGCCTGCTTCCCTTCCTCTCTCTCTACTGCCTTTCTGCCTACTTGTGATCTCTGTCTGTCAAATAAGTAATAAATAAAATCTTTAAAAAAAAAAGCATACAGTGTGGAAGGTAACTATTAAGAGTCATTTTCAGTCATTTCCAGAACTACCTTGCATGGAATTATACCCACATACACACAGGTCCTTTTTTTGTCCTTTGAACGTAAAACATAAATGAGAAGACCTCTTAGATGTTCTTTTTATATGGCTCATTTTGAAGAACTTTCCTTATCAGTACATACAGACTTAGAACATCACTTTATTGGCTACTTACTACTTTGTTACAAGGATTTAACGCATACCTTTGATCTCTCCTTGTGTTGTATAATTCATTATACTATGTTGGACGCTATACTTCTCAAGTGTTCTGTTTGTGTGCATTCAGGGACAATGATAGATGTTCTAATGTGGGGGAGAATCAGACAGCTAAGGGATGACCCTACAGAGATCAGAGCTGGAACCAAAAACTTAGAGTCTTTCTGTTGCACCGTATTGCCTCCTTCGGTGTTGTGAGGATTGATTGACATTTGGCAGAACTGAGCACAGAAACAAAATTTACAAGCACTTATTAACAAATCAGGTCTTTTCAATGGTGATTTTCTAATTAGATTTCTTATTCACTCTTGCATTCATTAAAATAAATACATGTACCAGTATGATTTCCCTTCAAAGCCAGGCAATTAAAACAGCTCTGGGTTGTGTTGTTGCTGCTTGGTTTTGTTTCTTGTTTACTGTTTTCACTTACTCCTTAGGTTTGCATGTCCTGTGGCTCCGAAATTCCCTTCTGAAAATCTGTTACAAATGACATGCTTGTGACCCCCAAAATTCAAACGCTGAAACCTCTAATATCCAATGTGATGGTATTAGGAGGTGGGGCCTTTGGTAGGTGAACAGGTCACAAGGCTGGAGCTCACAGGGATAGGATGAGCGCCCATATAAAGGAGACCCCAGAAAGCTCCCCTGCCCCTGCTGCCAGGTAAGGACACAACAGGAGGACAGCTCTCTGTGAACCAGGAATTGAGTTCTCACCAGACACCAAGTTGACCAGCACCTCAATCTTGGACTTGCCAGCTCCAGGACTAAAAGAAATACATTTCTGCTGTTTATAAGCCACCCAGACTCTGGTATCCTATTACGAAGCAACCGGAACGAAGGTAAGACTGTCCAATCTTAGAAATTCAGAATGTTGTCATCACCCTCCATGTTCTAGACCCAGCATCTACTTCTTTAGATTTGGACATCTGGCAATACTATCTCATCTAAGAAAATAATAAAGGTTTTACATGTGGTACCCTTCCTTCAAGCAGCTGATGTGACTTACACAAAATCCCGTAGCGACCCTCCTCTGCCCCATCAAATCTCTCTTCCTATTTTCCCATGGCCATCACTTTCATTTGTTCTTTTCTTTGACTTACTCTGTTTCCCCAACCTTCATTCCCTGTTAAGACTGTTTGTCCCAGCACGTTACAGGTGTCAGTGGAAAAGGGGGCAAAGCTCAGGTGAAGCTAGAATGAGCCCTCCACCCTGTCCTCGGTGGTAGGACCCTTTGCTACAGAACTTGAGTGACCTTATGCCCAAAATATCCTCGTATTTCAACTTGGAGATGAAGACACCGAGAAAAATCACATGTGAGCCACTCAGGGGAGCATATCCAACAGAGCAAATGCCGGTGTTCAGGTGAGGGTAAGACCCAGGCAAAGTTTCAAAAGTGCTGGAATCTTCCATGCCTTCCCCCCTCCTCCCGACACAGCCTACTCAAGAGGTCACAAGCTGGGATGCCTCTCGGCCACGTTGTCTTTGGCCCAAACAAATATTTTCGAACTTTCCAATTATTTGTCAACCTTTAAAATCGGGAAATGCGATGCCGTCATCCAGACTGGCCAGTTCTTCAGAAGGGGCAGAACCGAGCCAGCCTGCCCATGTGACCAGCGGCCCCAGCAGAGAGGCACCTGCTCCCTCCCCCACAGCAAGGGTTCTCTGCTTTGCTGTTTGCCCCATTATTTTCTATCTGGCCCATCTCACTCATTCTTATTATCTGCACTTCCACCGTAGGCATGCGAGTTTATAACCTTTGAAAACGAAGTCCTGCCAAGCACTCTCTAATAAAGATTTGGCAACATTTCCAAAGTAGCTGAGAATTTTATTTATTTATTTTTTAAATTCACTGCTGCCTATAAGGGATTTGGGGCGTGACCAAAGCTTTCCCATCAGATAACCCAGCAGTGTACACTCTGACTCTCTGGTTTTCTGACCATCCAGACATCTGGAAGACCTGGAAACAAGATAGGAAAGGAGGGCCAGTGGGGAACAGAGTCAACTCTGCACCCACGTACCCCCTTCTGCCTTCCTCAAATTCCTGGCTATCCCATCACCATGAATGTGCCGAAGACTACGAACTGAAACGCTTCTGCCAAGAATATATACGCATCCTAGTAGGGTTTTCAAAGACAAAGAAATGCTACCAAAAACCAGATGGGGCTTCGCTATAATGGTTACGTGTCACAGCTGGAAAGGTGGCGAAGAGAATATAGTTTGGAACAAGACAGCCCCCAATGTGCCCCCTTGACCGCCATGTCCGTGCCCTCCCCGTGCACTGTCGGATGTGAGCCCACGCTGCTTCTGCTGCTTCTGGAGGAATCCATTCTCAGGACACTTGACCAGTGTCCATTGACCAGTGAGATGCCGAGGACTCCAGTACCTGCCTGAGACAACACCGCTACCGTCATCCCACCTCCACAGGCTGGGGTCATCCCACACGGCTGGGTGAGCACCCACCCAGGAACATTAGATGATAAAACCGCACTTCACAAAAGAAAGTCAAACCATTAAGTTATTATCACATTTAAAAGCGAAGAGTGGAAAATTAACCTGCCAAAGAAAAAAGCTCACAGGAGCAGCAGCTGGAATGAGGGCAGGCGGGGCTGGAGGAAGTGGAGTGTGGCCCCAACAGGAAGCACCTGAACTCAGGTGAAGGCAAATTCCACAGCTGCATCAGGCCTGATGGAATCTTCTGGGTAAAAAGGCATGGCTGCAATTCATGCCTGGAGCCAGGTGAGGCAGAGGTCAGACACTTCTGAGCATCTATTTCTCAGTAAATGAGGTTTCTTTCCTTCTGAGGCTCCGCTAGGAGATCGGGTGCATGTGAACGACTTCTAAGTGGTTTGGCTCCGAGCTAAGAGCAAGAGCGAAGACAGGTGCTATGGTCTCTATGGATCAATTAAAGAGCAATCAAAAGCAGAGCTAGAATATTCCAAAATTACAAAGTCAGTCCGTGCGGGAGATGGGATTTGACTGAGAAGTGGATTTGCGCGGCGCCTCAGGAACATGGCAGCTAGGCAGAGCGAGGTCCTTCTGGACCCTTCCTCCATCATGCGACCGCAGGTCTTTCACTCTTGAGGCAACAAGAGGAAAATGCCAATCATCGGAAAACCAGGTCCTGGGCACAAGAGGTACCAGCCTGGGTTAGTAAGGAAACTTAGCTTCCCGGTCTTCTTGCCCAGGGCTGATTTCCCTCTAATCTTGCTAACTACATCCACGCACTCCTATTTCTCTCTTCCTTTCCTCAGACCCCTTTATTTGTCGCTATATAATCCCTGAACACTTTGCCGGAAAGTTCTCTTCAGATGAAATGGCTTATGGATGAACGCATGAATGGGCACTCGCTCTGTGAGCTAAAGTTTGCACTTAACTCTGGGCCACATTTACAGGGGCACAATTGCTGCTCCTGGAGAAGAAGCAAAGGGCTTCCAATATTTACTGAACTGTTGTTATATACACGTCTGGAAGGCAAAAAAGAGATCCAACGGGTAGATGTTACAGGCAAGCCGGTTAGAATTCACCAAGTTAGATCTCTTCAGTTATAGTGGTGTTTGCTTAGTCCAGTACTGAAGCCCGTCCCTGGGCTTACCAGATCTGAACAAAATCCCTCTTAGCAGCACACTGGAAGGGATGCCAGCACTGGCTCGGAAAGAGAGAAGTCTCCATCTAAAGATCGTACAATTCTGCAGTAAATAGTATCACAGGAATAGTCTTCCCACAATAACATACATACATAGAGCCATGCAATGGGGCAGTTGAACAAACATGAGCGTTAGGGAAAAACTAGACAGGAGAGGTGACCATCCCTTACTCCATAGCAGAGGGTGATTCTAACCTAGATTTGGATCAAAACTGACCAGTCAACAGACCTGAACTCAGATAAAGGGCTGGAGAAAATAATAAGACTGAAAGGACAGAACCTTCAGGATCAAATCCAATGGGCAAAGGGAGCTATACTTGTAAATTACACATGGATAGGACACGAGGATGGAACTTAATGGCATGGGTTTTGTTGTTGTTGTTGTTGTTGTTTGGTTTTTGGTTTTTTTACCTTTAAAAATTTTCAATGCTTACTCAAATAGGAAAATTCGGATTCTGGTTTTTCTACTCTGGGTAAGGAGGAGAATGAAAAATCTCGCCTCCGCCCCGTGCCCATGTCTGCATGAGCAACACAAAAACTATAAAAAATTTCCATTCTGGGGCACCTGAGTGGCTCGGCCAGTCAAGTGTCCAAATTTGTCCAAATCTCGATTTCGGCTCAGGTCATGATCTCAGGGTCACGAGATTAAGCTCCACATCTGGCTCTACACTCGGTGGGGAGTCGGCCTGAGAGTCTCTCCTCCCCCCGCTCACACACGCACTCTCCCTCTCTCTCTCTCATATAAATAACTAAATCTTGGAAAAAAAAAAAAAGAACTTCCATCCGCAGATGACAGCCTCTTTGACCAAATGCCACAGGGCTGGCAAAGATTTCTAAACAGATTAATGAGAGGCTTCTGAGAATGTTAACTCAAAACCATTGTTTCTGAGATACAGCTTGGGTCTCTTGGAGAAAAAAGCTGGCCAGTTAAAAAGAAAGGTATGGATAGGAACACTGTAGACTCACTGGTCGAGTCGCTGTAACACGGCACCAACATTTTCTGCAAAACTGTTATTACTGTACTAGTGGCGCTGTCTTAGAAGTCTGTGCATCTCTGTCATTTAAAAAGCTAATCATAACATAATGTTAACATATGGAAACCAGGCTATTCTTGTTCTCCAGGCTCATGTGCCCCTACTGACCACAGCATTTTCTTAGCACCAGAAGGGTTGGTCTTACAACCCTTCTGGCCACTTCTGCATTTCCTTCTTTAGAACCCTCTAAACAAAAACAAAAGCAGAGGAAACAAACAAACAAACATGCAATTTACTACAGCAAGTAAAAGCCAGGATCCGTTTAGCGTGTGTATTCCCTGCAATTCACTGGTACGCCCCTTCTTAAGAAAATGACAATCAAAAATAACTTCGCTGTACCACCGATGTTTGCCACCAAGCCACTCCACATGGTCCCACCACCCAAATCACACACACGTCTCCACTCTGGCACACTAACCGTCCACCATACACCCACCCAACAATCAAGAAAAGAAGACCTTCCTAAGAAAGCAATCACATAGACACTAGCTTTACGCCCTCAATGGGATCTGCCAGGAGTGAAACATACAAAGTCAGCCCACACCCATTCACGTGGTCTCATAGTATCTCCCCATAAAACACTTACTCATAGAAAGGGGAAACCAGTCATTTTAATGTAGAGAAGACTGGCAGACGCTATGTGTGTCACCACCAAGGGACCAGAGTTAAAATCACGAGTAACGAACCAAGTCGGCATCACGCACCTCCTGATCTGATGTGCTTAGAACCCAGCACTCCTCTGGTGTTCTTGCTAAACCTGAATTAATCATGACATTAGACAATCTACAAAATACCTGGCCTGTAACCTTCAGAAAGACTGCTAGCTGTTGGAGCGCCTGGGTGGCTCAGTCGGTTAAGCATCTGACTTTTGATTTCGACTCAGGTCACCATCTCAGGGTCCCAGGATCGAAAATCGTGTGATGGGCTCACATGCACAACTGGGAGTATCCTTGAGATTCCCTCCCTCTCCCTCTGCCCTTCCCCCCACTTGCATGTGTGCATGCTCTCTCTCTCTCTCTCTATCTAAAATAATCTTTAAAAGTAAAAAAGTGTTAGTTGTTGAAAGGGAAAAAAAAGAAAGAAAAGAAAAGGAAAAGAAATATGACACAGTCTACAAAAGGGACATCAGACAAATTGACAGCTAAGTGTGTTCTTGGCCCAGAAAAGAGACAACTGGCAAAACTTGAATGAAATCTGTAGACTAGATAATAATATTAAATCATTGTTAATATCCAGATTTTTACAGAATGTTAACTGTCTGTACTTGTGCTTATAATAACAATGTTCTTGGTTTGAGTAAATACACAGTGAAATCCATAAAGTCATAGGGGCATCAGGTGTGTAACTTGCTCCCAAATTTTCAGAAAAAAACCCTTATATACATAGATTTGCACACACACATCTACATGTGTGTGGGTGTGGGTGTGGGTGTGTGTATAGAGAGGAGAGAGAGAATATGATCAAATAAGTATGGTAAAATGTAAAACACAAACATTAACATTTGGGGAATGTGGGAAGCCTACATAGGGATTCCTCACAACATTTCCATGACTTCTCCAAGTAAAAAGCTTTTCAAGATTAAAAAATAATAATGACCCAAGTGGGTCTGAGCTTTCCAAGGACGGAGCTGGAGAAGGAGGAGGAATATAGTGCATCTCCATCCCATCTGGTCCCCCATCCCCAACACCTGAGAAGCACCGGATTGTTGTTGGTTTCCTTGATAGTCGCTTCGGAAGCCTGCGGTGAGCTCGCCCAGGGCACTGCTACGTCTCCAGAGCCCCAGAGCCTAGTACAGGGCCTGCCATATACTGATGGCTCAAGAAATGGTCAATGAGTGAATGAGCTATAAGAAGTATCTGAGAGAAACCGGGGATAGCCCCAACCAGGATGCTCCAGCTGCAAAGTCGGTAGATTATGGCGCTCTTATATAAACGGCTGGGTGGGAATGAGGGGCAGGAGGCATCCAAATAATGAGTAAGATATGGTTCTCCCAAGGGGTATTCTTTTTATTGAGGAGGAATGGTAACTGAGCATGTGCCCTAGAGCTGAAACGGCCCTGCTCTCTGGACTGGGTGAGGGAGGACATACATTCCAGGTGTGATGTGCGCCAGTGCCCAAGGTCTTTGGGGGATCCTGCATAAACTATCTGATGCACCAAGATGAACAGAAATGAAGACCAGGGAGGGCCATCTGGGTGGCTCAGTCAGTTAAGCGTCTGACTCCTGGTTTCAGCTCAGGTCGAGATCCCATGGGTCGTGGGATCGAGCCCCACATCGGGCTCCACGCTCAGCGGGGAGGCTGCTTGAAGATTCTCTGCTTCTGTACCCCCAATAAAAATAAATAAAAATCTAAAAGAAGAAGAAGAAGAAAGGGAAGAGGAGGAGGAGGAAATGTAGACCAAGATTCCCCAAGATGACATTAAAGACTGAAACAGCTCCCTAGTCAGTAAATACTTCATTATGAACACAATGCCTCATTACATTCTGTTCTTACCTCCCAAACCGACTAGCACTTGGTTTCTCAAATTCACACTGACTACACACATGAGGTATGAAATTGGAATCATTTTAATTACGAAAGTTCAAGAAAGCTTCGAAAAAAGTTGTTTAGCAGATGAAAAACGTGACTTTGCTTCAAAAATTCAGCTAATTCAAGAACATCCCAACAGATTGCTTTTCCAGAGACATTCAAGTCTGAATAGAGATGAAGCGGGGGGGGGGTGGGGAGTATAATCCTCAGGCCACCGGAGTGTAAGTCTTAGGGGATGTTCCTATAACCCAAAACTGGGTTATAGAAAATTGGGACCTACAAGAAATGTGCTTTCTTGAATAACCGAGACCCAAGTTCACCATCATGAACACCATGTGATAATATTCCAGAAACAAATTAAACAAGGCAAACCGTGGCACATAAGAGAGGGCAGGACTCCAAACGGCAAACCTGATTTGCATATTAATGCAAAGAAGGACTTTTTGCTTTAATGAGGAATACAATTTTTGTGGAATCTCTAGGTGAGATTGCTGTGCTCACTTGTAGGGACTTGTTCACCAATTTATTTGAAAATGAGTTCATATGGCAAATACAAAACATAATGGGGGTGGGGGAAAAAAACCCTTCCTAATGAATAAGTAATCACCAGTGAGCCCACAGAAGAACTGGGGCGGGCTGGTCCAGCTGCCTTGTTCTCCATTTTACTTGCCACGACTGGGGGGCCAAATAGCTCCCCCTCAGAGTCAGTGCCCTCCTCTAACTTGACAAGGACAGGTGTGTAACTCGCCCTGAGCGTTAGCTGCCAGCTACTGGTTGATTTGTCCCTAACAACACCCTTCCGCTTCCTATCTCCCAGTTCGAAGCTGCCCCGCCCCTCTAGAATGAAGTGGGAGAAGGTAGATGTATCACATCTCCTTCTAGGTACTCCCAAGGGGATGTTGTTTATATAACCCCAAAAGACATGGAGTAAAGACAATGTGCAATAAAGTTACCTGATGAGCCCTACCTCAAGATCAGGAGCCAGTTTCCATCCCTTCTGTGCTCAGTATCCCTCCCGTCCCCGACATGATCTAGTCCTCGGGCTGCCAAAGGCATGGCTCTACCAGCGTCAGCTGAAATTGCAAGGATCCGTGGTGACCTGACACCTGACCTAAGGGTTCTATTTTAGGGACCTCTCTATGGAGTTCAGCTAGAACCTCAGATCTACAAGCACATCAGTACGATGGGGTGGTACTCTTATTATTTCAACACATCCGAATCAGTCAATATCTCCCCTCCCACACGCTTCTCCCTTCTCCATGGGAACCCATACTCATGATGCCCCTGGGCTGTCATACCAGTGGGATGATAATGGCATTTTGGTGGAAATCAAGCCATCATCTATTTTGGTCTGAAGTGGAAGCCAAGACACTGGATCCAGGGATAACAGGACGGCTCCCGAAATGTGAGTCTTCACGCTGGTGGTCATCAGTTGCTGGTGTGCTATTACCAATGAAAAATGCAGAAGCTTTTGCCTCTTGGTCCCCACCCAACTGGTTCTTCTTACCTTTGGTTCCATTGAAATGAAACTGTGGGTTCCTCTGCTCGAGAGAACTGACCTTTTAATCGTCCTGCTATGGTAAAAGTGGTAGTAGTCCTTCAGGGCCCCGATCTGCAAAGACAGGAGGAGAAGCCCAGAAGGGAGTTAGTGGGAATTAAAGAGTCTTCTGTTTCCTGTGTTGCATGAAAATAAGAACACAAAACAAAACCAAAAAAAAAAAAAAAAAGGTCCATAAATTATGCAGTTGCCTCTATGCTTAAATGTTACTTGAACCTTGGTGATCACTTTTCCAAAGAAGGACATGTGACACGAAATGGCGTGTCCTTGAGACAGTGACTATAGAACTCACGATTATAATGGGGCAGCTTAGCTCTCCATATCTCCCTTTTAATGTTTAATTTATATGCAGCATTTTAAGTAATTCTGTATCCATTTATATCCAAATGTGGGAAAGAGAAAAAAACAATCAAATAGCGATCCGGTTATAAAAACACGTTGCATTCTGTTTGCTCCGAGAAATGTACAATGAAGGACCTCGTTAGATTATTTATATCATCAATTTGAAATAAGTCCTGAGCAGTTGGTCATTCACAAAGGAAACACTACTTAGTTTGTTCCCTGCCTTCAGTCGGCAGTATAACGACATCGCAGTTACGCATTTATTACGAACTAAAAGTGGGCGGCAGTGAATGGAACCAGATGAAGATCACATGCCCTAGCTACCAGCTAAGCGACCCGGGGAAAGCCAGTGCGAGCCAGTCGGTCACAAAGACTTCTTTGACACCCTCATCTTCTCACCTGCGCACCCCTCCCTTTTGTTGAAAACAGTTCAGTCTGCTTAGGATAGCTTTGAAAAAAAGTCACTGGCACTTTCAGAAAACAAACAAAATCCCAGATAATCATGTTCTCTCATCAGATTATCAGATGTGGGTCACATACATGGAAATGGAACAAGACAGCAAATGAAGACAGAAGAGCCTGGTTCTCACTCTGGGCGACACTGCTCAGAAGTGGCTTCTTAGCTAAATCCCAGGCACTTACTATGCCTCCATTTCCATTCCTATAAAACCAGGTGTTGGTCTGGTTAACGTCTTTTTTTTTTTTTAAGATTTTATTTATTTATTTGACAGACAGAGATCACAAGTAGGCAGAGAGACAAGCAGAGAGAGAGGAGGAAGCAGGCTCCCCGCTGAGCAGAGAGCCCGATGTGGGGCTCGATCCCAGGACCCTGGGATCATGACCTGAGCCGAAGGCAGAGGCTTAACCCACTGAGCCACCCAGGTGCCCCTAGGCTGGTTAATATCTAAGAACACTGCAGCCCTCAAATTCCATCAAATTCTACTCTTTGACAATGACACCTTTTTTTTCTTCTTTGCTTTGCCCAAATACATCCAATGGGCTATTTCTCCAGAACACCATGGCTCTACCTTAAAAGAATGACCATCAACAGGATGGTTTCCAATGGGGACAATTCAAAAGTTGGCTTTCTTAATTAAAAAAAAAAAGAAAAAAACCTCAATGGCCCAGCTTCATTTTTCCAGATAAAAGGTTTATTTTTTAAATTCCCTTCTTTCCATCGATTGTGGACCATCATTCTATACCTCCAGTGAGGGTGACTGACCCAGTGTCTGTGCCATTGAAGAGTCACCCCCTACCTGGGACTTTACGTGCTAAATGAATGACTTGAATGAAGGCCTACCATGTGCCAGGCATCACCCAGCTCTTCTGCAGGTGATTGATTGTATTTAACTTAATTCCCCCGGGAACCCTAGAAGCTAGAGATCGTTACCATTTGATCAATGAGGTTGTGGGAGCTCGGGGATTGCCCACACCTACACAGCTAGGACGGTAAGGGGCGGGCTGGGGGCAGGGGATGTAAATCCTTGCTGAATGGCTAGCTAGCGTATGAGCTTAGGCTGCACGGTGCATCCTACAGGTGGGCTCGGTCCAGCATCCTTCCGGTGAGCTTCCGGGCACTGCAGAGGTAAAGGGCTCCACTCTATGCAGCCAGGGTTCTGATGTGATTAAGGTTCTGCCAATCAGAGGTGGACTACAGCATCCTGGGGCGGGCTCTTGGGGGCCCTTGTATGTTTAGCGGTTGTGCTGGCAGAGGTCTTAATGCTGGCTGCTAGCTTTCACAACATCCTGTTTTGTTGATAAATTGGTAAGAGATCACAGAAGAGCTATGGGGGAAACAGAGTAGCTTCCTCGTGCCTCAGTTTTTTGTTGGGGATGAAGCAGCAACTCTTGGGGAGGCCTGTTCTGTGAGGTGGCATTGGGGGACACTTCTGAAAGCTTCGTCTTCTCGAATGATTCTACAGGCTATTTAACAGTCTGTACTGAATGCCTTCCAATGGAGAATGACTAAGTGGATTCCGCAGAAGGCTCCCTACTAAATCTAAAATTGGAGAGATCAAAACTTCCGGAAAAGTAGCTGCTCATTTACACAATCTCATACAACTTAGAGACCCTCCAAGTTATGTACCTCTTGAGTCATGAACGCTTATGGGCACCAGTGGGGCCCAGCCCCCCGGGTGACTCACTGTGTTCTGACCACCTGTTAAATGAACACACTTGCTTCCGGTCCTCTCAGAGCCACACGCACCAACCTCCTCTTTCAAATCTGTTTTCTACACCACAGCCAGAAAAAGGCCAGAAAATGCAAATCTGGTCATACTCCTGTCTAAAATTTTTAGGGGCTTCCCTCTGTTCTGAAAACAAACAGTAATAGTTAGCCTTGAATATTACTTAATATTATAGTTTCTAAAGTAAATCAGAATAATAATATCATATTAACATCAATGCTATGCCAAGAACTCTCCTACATGCTTTGCCTAAGTCTTTTTTTTTTTTCCCTTTTTTGCTGCAAGACAACAGCTTAAGGGTAGCACATGTTAGCTCCATCATTCTACATCATTTGAACAAAATAATCTGTCACCTTGTGGAGTTATACACATTTTTTAATCTAAATATATATATTTAAAAGCATGTTTATGTCTCTTGTCTATTAATATGCATGTCCCTTATTGGTGAGAATTGTGTCTTTCATATTCTTTCAACAGCACTGAGCATTGCTGAGGGCATTTAATAAACATTAGGAAGAAAAATGTCATAACATGTTGAGAGCTGTTCAAAAGAAAGACAGTGTATGAAAACAAAGCAGTAATATTATCTATAACCTGACATTCCACCCAGCTCCTCCAGGGTAACGTAAAACAAAAGATGACTGTGTCTATATGTTACCTAATACCAACAAGGGCTAAAACAAGAAGCAATTTGTAACTAACATAGGGAGGTTTTATAAATAAATCAGAAGCCATGGGCATATATGAAGTACAAAATCAATAGGAGAATGGCCTCAACTGAACCCTTTCCTTAATTCCACATAAAGGAAGGAGAATAATTCTTTCCCTCTTGACCCTCTTAAGCTCCTTTTCTCTACAATCACACACAAAACACTCTTCCCTGCCAATCAGCACAACACGATTCTATACAACAGTAAGCCGATAAATTTCATCTTTTGTTCCCAATTCTGTCAAGCATTTGTGCCTTTTCTTCCCTAGTGGCCGCCTCTCACCCTTACACCCAGGGTTTTCCCTCACGACCCTTTCGCAAACCAAACTCTTTTTAGAAAAGTTTTTTTTTTTTTAATGAATTATTTTATACTAAAGTGTAAATGACTGGTTAAGACTCAATGTCTCTGTTCTTTCAGGAACAACTGCATTTGATAAGAAAATTAAAACTTAAGCCAAATAAATGAGACCATTGTGTTTCTAGCTTCCAAAAACAATCACTGTCAGAAAACAATTATGGGAGTGTTTTTGCTTTGGTTTTTGTTTTTCTGCTAGCAAGAGGGAACCTTCCCTGTGTACCTGAATTCTTGCGTCACAAGGGAGCTATTGAATTCTGAGCCAAGTTAGGAGCCAGAAGACTTAAGTTTTGCAATGGCTTTGACCCCAGTGAGGAGCTGTGTGGCCTTTCTGAATACATTCACCACCAACCATCTCATCCATACTTGTGACTAAAATCCCTTCTAGTCTAATGACTCCAGGCATATAGTTGGCAAATCTTTCATACATAATTCTATAGGGTGACCAACCATGTCAGTTTTCCCAGGACTGAAGTGTTTCCAGAGACACAGAACTTTTCAATACTTAAACTGAGCAGTCCCTATCAAATTCGGTCACCCTGATTATGAAGCAGCAAGGTCAAGGGCCCTGTGGCCACCTCCATAAAACTTGTCTGCCTTGTTCTCCCTCCTGCCCTCTCCAATTTAGACATTTACCCAAATTCCGAACTCCTTTTTGAAAAGCTATTTATCTCCACTCCAGAAATATTTTTAAATGGGCAAAAATTTGAAAAGCTATTTCACAAAAGGAGATATACAAACAGCCAATAAGCATGTAAAAAAGATGCTCAAGTGCAAATTAAAATCATAAAAGCACTGTACACACACCCGAATGGCTACAGGTTAAAGGACAGACAACGCCAAGCTCTGACGAGATGCTAGAGCACTGGCGCTCTCACACATTGCCAGCAGGAGTATAAAATGGTTCAACCTCTTTGGAAAATCGTTTGGTAATTTCTTATGAAACACACATCCTCCTCATGACCCAAACAATTCATTTCTAGATATTTACCCCCCAAAAAGGAAACCTTGCTTTGAAACAAAACTCATACACAAATGTTTACACCAGCTTTCTTAGTAACACTCCTGCCCTGGAAACAATGCAGATATCAATCAATAGGTAGTTGGAAAAATATTGTGGTATATCCATACAGTGGAACAAGCTGCAATAAAGAGGAACAAACTGTTGATAAACGTGACAACATGACAATCAAAACATGATGCTGACGCAGAAGAACGCACATGGTGTAGTTCCACTGGTGTGAAATCCTAGGACAGGGGATCTATGATGACAAAAGACAGATGAGTGACCATCTGGGTGTGGAGTAGGGATCGACTGGGAAAACCTGGAGAAATCTGAAATGTTGGGAATATTTAGTATCTTTATTACAGTGGTAATTACTGGGTAACAAGTGCTTCCATGAGCTGGAACCAGCTCATCGTAGACTTACAAGATCCAATTTCTTATCTTCCCAACACCCTGTCCAATGACATCACACTGATGACTTGAAATCAACAATGACGGAAATATTAACCTATCAAAGAAATTGGCAAATTAGGGCTTCTTTCCCTCTGACAAGTCACTTTTCAGTATTCCTCAGCACACCACAGGGTACAGACATTGTTCAACACTCATCCCACCTTCTATGAAAATGGCTGCATTCGGAGGTATGTAAATTAGACATCAGTAATGGTGATTTGGAAAGTTATAAATTCCCTTCTACTATCATTCTGTAGACTGACAGACTGGAAAACTCAAGAACCCAGTTACCTGGGGCTGGAATTTACCTTCCAGCTTGCACCTTGTCCCACCCTTGGGAAGAACCAAGTCACTAAGGCCACTGTTCTTGCAGACTAACCTCTTCTGATGCCCAAAGTGGAAAAGTCGGAAACCTTAACTTGCTGAATTCCATTTGCACTTGTAGACACAGCACCTGGATAAATTGCTTCTCTTTGTTTTAAATACTGATTGTGATGCATCTTCTGTGCTTCCCCAAGAATATTAAAACCACTATAATAATTTACCTCCTGTGTTCCAGACTCTAAAACATTCATAAAAGACCAGAGAGGTTGGCCATGACTGCTTGCCTCAAAGTCACCAAGAACACTCCAACCTTAGGTTCTCTGTCCCTGTTTTTTCTCTGTCTGAAATACTCTTTAAAATTTCTATGACTCACACCCTCTCTGCTTTCAGATCTTCGGTCAAATGTCTCCTTCTCATGGAGGCTTTCACAGACCCTCCCCCAACTTAAAACTGCTATCATGCCCTCCCGCATACCACATCCCCTTCCCTGATTTATTTCTCCCTGTAACACTTCTCACCATGAACATATTATATGTTCTTTTCATTTATCCCATTTATTATTGGTCTTTCCCCATTAGAATGTTAGCTCCCTAAGGGCACGGATTTTTATTTGACTCACTGATGGATTAGTCTTAGCTCCTCTTAACAGGGCCAGGCTTACCCAACAAAGGTGGAGAATGAGTGAATGGCCTCTGCCCTGGGGGAAATTAACACAATAGTGAGCATGTCTCTAAACCTCTGGGAAAGTTTCTTGCTCAAGACCCTTCCTGAGATATAACTTTAACAGATAATGTAACAGACGCTTTATGCTTACTAAATGTTGAATGAATAAAGTCACCACATGTAAACATGTCCAAAATTCAAGAATCGACCACCAACAACCACTTACTCACCAAAACCTACTTTTATGTTTCTTCGTTCCCTCCCTTGTCTCTTCATAGTCAATGACCTCTTGGAATCACTGAACGAAAGTGGTATTCATAACAAGGCTGTTGAATTCATTAAATAGTAAATGAGAAGGCAAGTAAAAGCAGATACGTGATGAACTGCTAATATTTACAGAGCACAGACTAAGTCATTACTGTACCATGTCCTCATCACACAACGGCAGGAAGTAAGTATCATGATGGCCATGTTACATGCAAGAAAGTAGAAGCTCACAAAGCTTAAGAGTTTGCCTTGGCCCAAGCTTGCAAAGGAGGATCCCAGGTAACCTAACTCTAGAGCATATGTTCTTAACTACTCTAAGAGATGTTTGAAATAAAAGGTTTCTAAGGATGAATTTAAAACCACAGCTAACCAGGGGCACCTGGGTGGCACAGTCGGTTAAACATCTGATTCTTGGTTTCTGCTCCGGTCATGATCTCAAGCCCTGAGTTGGCCTCCATGCTGAGCGTGGAGTCTGCTCCCTTTCCCTCTGCCCCTCCCGCTCACACATGTGTGCTCTCTCTACAATGAATGAAATATTAAATAAATAAATAATACATAAAACCACAGCTACCCAGAGATCTCAATTACCCGGAAAACTAGTCTAAGGCCATGCCACCCTGACCGCGCCCAATCTCGTCTGATCTCGGAAGCTAAGCAGGGTCGGGCCTGGTTGGATGGGAGACCCAGAAAACTGTATTCCTAAGAGCTGTACACAGAGCGGATATTTTCTAGGGGTAGTTCTATCGACTTGGGAGCACATGCAGAAGAGACTTACATTAGTGTCTCCATGTGAGAAAGTACCTTTAAGACATATCTTCGTAAGTTCAAAGGGAATTCTATGTTACACAAGTACTACTTGGCCCCACATGTCTTAGATACCTTTGCACTGGGCCGTAGAATGCCACAAAATTACATGAAGACTATCTTTCCTACACTTGAGTTCCGATCAATTGCTCAGAGCATACTTCTGCTTTCTTTCTGAATCCCTTCCAGTTCGGGCTCAGCATTTGAGCTCTTTGGAGAGGTCTTCAGAGAATGGCATCAGAGTATATGAATCGTAGGGGCAGAGCCCTATGACAATTTTTTCTTTAAATCAGGGTGCTCAAGGGAAGATGTATAATCTGTGTTCTGAGATTTGCGGGTATGTGATGGGTTGAATAGTGACACCCCATCCTCCCACTCCCACTGATATGTTCACATCCCAATTCCCAGAATCTAGGACTATGTCACTGGATATGCCAAAAGGACTTTGCAGCTGTGATTGCGGATTTTGAGATGGGGAGATTATCCTGGATTATCTGGGTGGATGCCGTGTAATCACAGGGGTCCTTATAAGAGGAAGGCGGCAAAGTCAGAGAAGATGCGATCATGGAAGCAGAGGTCAGACAGAGAGATGGAAGCACAGAGCAGAGATGGAGGGTCAGGGGGAGAAATAAAGATTGGAAAAGAGAGAGGGAGTGATTTGAAAAGGCTATGCTGCTGGTTCTGAAGGTAGAAGGAACCACAAACCAGGGAATGTGGTTGGCCTCTGGAGGCTGGAAAAGGCAAGGAAATGGGTCTTCTCTAGACTCTCCAGAAGGAACACAACTCTGAGGACACCTTCATTTTAGGTTAGCACTTCCGGCCACCCGGACTGTAAGATAGTAAGTTTGTGTTGTCGTAAGCCACTAAGTGGGTGGTTATTTGTTATGGGAGCACTGGTAGAACTAGCACCTCAGTAGACATCCATGAGGAGCAAAGAAAATAAAGCTGGACAATTCATATTTGGGGCCAATTTATATTTCATTATTTTGGGGGCCCTCTGGGTATTAAGTGACCAATTTCCAAATAACTATACCAATATAATAGCAGTGTTGAATATTGCCCCAGCACTCTGCTAAGCCCTATATTAACATTATCAAGTTTAATGCTCAAAAGCAAAACAAAACAAAACCCCTGAAAACCAGGTTTTTATTTGCCCAACAAAAGAGAACTAGCAAACGGCTTGTTTCTTCTAAGCCATCACGTAGTTAACAGTACTAATAACCAAAGCTACCACTTACTGAAGCTTTCCTACATTATCTCCAATCTTTCCAACAAAGGAAGAATATTTTAATTTTAGGGAGAAGGAAATGGAGTCCAAACACGAGAAAAGGTAAGTTACGTGCCCAAATGAAAAAGTAGCTGAGTCTGACTTTTCTATAGCACTTTGACTTCTGCTTAAAATGTATTTCAAAGGATTCTGATTTACCATATGTGATTCAATAGGCACACTCAAATATTCCCACCCCATCCCACCTCCTTGCCCTCAGTAATATGAGGTCTCATTATTTCATTCTACAGCTACCCGATCAGCAGAGTGTGGGAGAATCTAGGTCTCTGTAGTTCACCTTAAAAGGGAGTTATTAAAAACATTCTATTCCAAATCCCAAGCAAGCAAGAAACAGATACAATTTCACCAAGGAAATGCAAGCGAGAGAAAACAGAGTAAGCAACAACTTTTCCCAATTTCAAGTGAGAAATCTGCAGTCCTCCCCACGATTCACATGGGACATGAGACTTGCCTCAAAACAAATTACAGAATATCAGAATTGGAAAAAACAAAAGAAAAGAAAAGAAAACAAAACAAAACAAAAAACCTTAGCAGGATTTTAATCTGACTCACTCCGTTGGATGCAGAATCCATTCTTCAAACTGGTCTGCTGCACTGCATTTCCCATTTGTTAGAAACTTCTCCCAAATAATTGGCCTGACTCCACTTACTACTCCTGGTTCTAGCCTGTGGAGCCAACCCAGATGGGTCAATCTCTCCAGTCCAAGCCAGAAAGCTAACATATCCCTATTCAGTCTTCCCTGCTCTTGGCTGAACATCCAAGTTTTTCCTTTTTTTTTTTTTTTTTAAACCCCTCATGCAAGAAGTCTTCCCAGGTCTTGCTTTTCCTAGACAAGCCAACATGTATAATACCTCCCCAGAAAGCTTAGAGCTCAGGAGAGAACACGTGTTAATTCCAGGTATGATGGAGCCTGAATGCATGACCCCGTGACTTCTCTTGGTGATGTTCTTCTTATCGAAGAAGTAGCTTAAAATTGAACTCTTTGTAGCAGAATGAACTTGGCCAACAAACAAGTCCTCAGAAACCCTTTTTAATGTGATTCTCCTCCAGTCTCTATTTTTCATTTCTTAAGTGTCAGTGTCAATGTGATTATTAAATGTCATTTTCTATATTCTACTCTGTACTTTCACAGCCTGCCTAGACATTAAGTATTTACTGAGTGTGTACGAGATGCCAAGCATTGATCCAAAGATGCTGCCGACAGAGCAAACAAAACAAAGCTTCTGCTAAAATGCAGAACTTTTTTTTTTTTTTTTAGGATTTTAGTTATATATTTGACAGAGAGAGAGAGAGAAAGCACAAGCAGGGGGAGCAGTAGGCAGAGGCAGAGGGAGAAGCAGACTCCCCGCTGAGCAGGGAGCCCAACGTGGGGCTTGATCCCAGGACCCTGGGATCATGACCTGAGCCGAAGGCAGAGGCTTAATGACTGAGCCACCCAGACGCCTCTGCAGAGAACTTTCTGACTTGACTCTGACAAACTCACTGTGTCAACTGCAAGTCTGAAAGCTACGTCTTCTGTACTCAGAGTACTTCCCCCCAGAGAAACTCAATTTTTCCTATTAGTAGATTAGAGATAACGATTGGGTTCAGCATCCAACATATATGATGTTTGTAATAGTTCTTTAAGAATGAGATGTAAATGGCATCAGGCTTTTATGCTCTTCAGTCCCTTTTTGCCCACAATGAATAATTACGTCCTTCATGTAAAATAGTCCTTGTACATTCCTCAGGTAAGAACATCCATTACTGCTATTTATAATCAGCTATTTTTCTACGAAGTTCTTCAAAACCCATCTGTAAGTACTTTCTGGAGAAACTAAAAGAAGTTATTGTTTAATATTTAAGCTCTTCCACCTGCTTTAAGACACACATTGCACGCCCACAAAGGAAATCATCCAAGAGAGGCTGAGGGAGAGGGAGCACACGTAGCCTGCCTTTAGGTCTGGATTCTTTTCATTACTGACCACTTTCGCCACTTGAAGCCTTTTCGCGTATTTGGAAACAGAGAAGAGTACCTATTTTGATAGGTGGAAACGTTTCTGGAATTACTCCTGGAATGGTAAATCTTTTCTTTAGATTCAATGACTCTCATCTCCGGCCATACATTGGAATTATATGGGCCCACAATAAAATACTCATGTTTGTCCTCCCCATACCCAGCCCAGAGCTTCTGACTTAAGTGTCTGAATTAAGGCCAGGGTATCAGTACTTTTTTAAAGAGCTTTCTAGGTCATTCTAATACAAACCAAGGTGAAGAATCACTGTTCTAACCCAATCGTCACATTCTGGAGAAATAGAACAATTTACTCTGAGTTTGGCGATCCCCATTCAGATATTCCCATCTAAGTATTTAAAATACATTTAAACGAGAAAAATCTCTAATTTCACTTTAGTCCTAGTGTAACCGGCATGCTTTGCTCTTTTAATTCATTTCTTTAATTATTTTAAAAGCCCTCCTCACCTTCAAAAAAATTGGAAAAATGAATTTAGTATAACCAGATTTAGAAATCCTAACATTTTATCATATTGGTAAATAGAGTCTATTTTGAGCTTTACAGCATTTTATTTTTTTTAAAGATTTTATTTATTTATTTGACAGACAGAAATCACAGAGAAGCAGGCAGAGAGAGAGGAGGAAGCAGGCTCCCTGCTGAGCAGAGAGCCCCGATGCGGGGCTTGATCCCAGGACCCTGAGATCATGACCTGAGCCGAAGGCAGAGGCTTTAACCCACTGAGCCACCCAGGCGCCCCTGCTTTACAGCATTTTAAAGGGAAGATTCTGGGTGTAAAGGCTGTGAGCATTCAAAACGTGTGTGATAGAGCCTAAGTGTATTCAGGACAGTTGGCTTTGTCATCCTCAATTAAAAAAAAAAAAAAAAGACAACAAAACAAACTTACTAGGAAGTGTCACTATCCCAGATTTCAAGACATAGTACAAATCAACACAGTATGGTGCTGGCTCGGAAAAAGACACACAGATCAATGGAACATAACAGAGATCCCAGAAATAAGCCCACAACTATATGGCCAATTAACCTATGATAAAGGAAGTGAGAACATACAAGGGGGAAAAGACAGTCTCTCTTCAACAAATGGTGCTGGGAGAACTAGACAGCCACACGCAAAAAAATGGAATTGGACCACTTTCTTACACCATACACAAAAATAAACTCAATATGGATTAAAGACCTGAAGCCATAAAACTACTAAAAGAAAACAGGCAGTAATCTCTGGGACATCAGTTTTAGCGACATATTTCTGGATACGTCTCCTCAGGCAAAGGAAACAAATGCAAAAATAAACTATCGGGATTAGGGATTACATCGAAATAAAAAGCTTTTGCGCAGTGAAGAAAACCCTCCACAAAACAAAAAGGCAATCTACTGAATTTGCAAATGATGTATCTGATAAGGGGCTAATACCCAAAATAAATAAAGGACTTACACAGCTCAACACCAAAAAAAAAAAAAAAAATCCAATTTTTAAAAATGGGTAAAGGACCCAAATAGACATTCTTTCCAAAGAAGACATACAGGTGGCCAACAGACACGTGGAAAGGAGTTCATCATCACTCATCATCAGGGAAATGCAAATCAAAACCACCATGAAAGATCACCCCATACCAGTCAGAATGCATAGTATCAAAGGCACAAGAAATAACATGTGTTAACAGAATATGGAGAAAAAACCTTTGTGCGCTCTTGGCGGGAATGTAAATTGGTGCAATCACTGTGGAAAACAGTATGAAGGTTCCTCAGAAAATTAAACATAGTACCCCATAGGATCCAGCAATTCCGCTTCTGAGTATTTATCTGAAGGAAACAAAGACACTACCTTGAAAAGACAGGTGCACCCCCATGGTCACTGCATTCTTATTTAGAATGGCCACAATATGGAAGCAACCCAAGTGTTCACTGACGGATGAATGGATAAAGATGTGCCGTAAGAATGAATAAGATCCTGGCATTGGTACAACATGGATGGAACTGGAAGGTGTTACTCAAAGTGAAATAAGAAAGACAGAGAAAGACACATACTAATATGATGAATATGAAACACACTCTTCAATACACAGAACAAATTGGCAGTTGCTGGAGGGATGTATGTGGAGAATCGTGACATAGATAAGGGGAACGAAGAGATACAAACTTCCAGTTACTAAAAAAAATTATTAGGAGGATAAGCTCCCTCATATCTTTATAACGGCTTCTCACAGATGCTTTGCTGCCATCTTGGTCCTTCTTAGGGATTAACAGAGGTAGCACTTACACGGTAGTGACCCCAGTGGGCACAGAGCAGGTGATAAATGACTGTCACCTATAACATAATGGCAGAGGAAAAGTAAGTGTGGTTTCCAGCCAGATGAGAAATTCTGCATTTGGCAGATGCGGAGACTAGGTCCTATTTTTATAGCTCATGAGACTCTGCCACTGTGGACAGGTCATATGAATTAAAGATGCCACAGATACACATCTGTTAAAATAAAGAAAATAAGAGAAAAAATGCCAATACCAAGCGATAGTGAGGATGTGAGTAAATGGAGGGCTCATACATGGTTACTGGGAATCCTTGAAAAACAGTTTGGTCGTTTCGTAAAAGAATAAACATTCACTTACTAGATGACCCAGAAATCCCACTCCTAAATGTTGTCCCCAAGGAAAATAAAACCTTACGTTTACATGAAAACTTGTACCTGAACATTTGTAGTGTCTGTAGTGATGATCACCAACAACTAGGAACAACTCAATGACTTAGAACTGGAGAACAGATAAACTTGTATATCCATACGACATAGTTCTCTTCATCAATAAAAAGGGCCAACCAACTGATTAATTAATCAGGGATGAACCTCAAACACATTATAGCAAGGGAAAGAAGCCAGGCTCCAAAGGTTGCATACTATATTATTTTATTTATAGGACATTCTAGAAAAGGCCATATAGACCAGAAATTACATTAGTGGCTGCCAGGAGTTAGAGGTAATGGAAAGAGGCCGATTACAAAGGAGTACAACAAACGTCTCTTGAGGTGACAAAATTGTTCTTTATTATGAAGATGGTTACATGACTATATTCATTTGTCCAAACTTATAGGGCTGTACGTGAATTTTACTGTATGCAAATGACATCTCAGGAAACCTGGTCCCATTTTTCTTTAAAGTCCATAAGGAAAAGCTCAGTCATCAATATGTGTTTACTGGAAAGTTGATACAAATGAAAAAGCAAAAAGTTAAGAAGTTGTTCGGGTAGAAATATACAATCAAATTGACTTTCCTCAATTGAAAGGCTTTCCTTAAACTATAGCAACCATTTCCACACTTGGAATTACACAATGCACACAGCAACCCTGAGAATCATTCAGAAGATACAAAGCTTTATCAAAGGGATGAAGTATTTGGACATTTCTGAGTCAAGTCTCGCTCTCCACTAACACACGAACTCAGTCACAACAGAACATGACTGACTGTGCCGAATGAGCTATGACTGTAACCTCTGAAAATACGGCTGGCGATTTTGAAACACAGATCAGGACACATAAATGGCTCAGGGTCTCCTGAGCACTGTTAACCACACCCTTAAAATCCGTGGTTGAAAAGTAAGCAAAAATCTATGAATCAGTGATTCTCCAAGTGTGGCTCTGGGACTCGAAGCATCAAACCAGCAGGACTGGTGTCACCTGTGTACTAGGGTTACAGGCAGACTGACGTGCCCCACCCCAACCTGAAGCAGAATCCAGTCATCGCCCGGTTCAACCAACTCAAGAGGAAGAGACGAGAAAATGGCCACCATGCATGACTGATGAAGCAACATTTTTTAATTAAAGATTTTATTTATCTATTTCGAGCGAGAGCACTTGTACATGGGCTAGTGGGGGGAGGGATGGGGAGGGAGAGAGAATCCTCAAGCAGACTCCACACTGAGCATAGAGCCTGACGTGGGACTCAATCTCACAATCCTGAGATCATAAGCAGAGCTGAAATCGAGTCGAGGTACAACCTACTGAGCCACCCAGGGGCCCCTAACGATGAAGCAACATTTAAAATAGGACATGAGCACACTGTTGTCTCTCTTAACATGTGCAGTCAAGATAAAGCCAAACCTAGCCTTCCACAAGCCCGTACAACCTCTATAGTTAAAAAGGGGGTTAATTCTAGGTTTTACCCTTTTATAATGTGAGGAGCCCAATCTCAGTTTACAATAACACTGGATTTTAAGTAGAATTTTATCCAACCTCAATTCTGGGAGATAATTAAAAACATTAATAATGTTCACAGCACTAAGAGAGGATGTATTTATCTGTGATAGATAGTTCATTTCAGAACCAAGTGAGTAAAGTTTTGGAACTAAAATTTCACAGGTGATATACATGTTAATACAAATTATAACTATTAAAAATTAGAAGTTGTCCTCCAATAACCATTAGATCCTGCCATATTCTGCTTTACATGGACTCTACCTCCTTAGCTTCTGCTTTCCAAACAGGAAGATCAATAACAATTTCTAAATTTTCAATACATGTCTCGGGCACAAAGATCAGGTCTTTCTTTCTCCTCAAGAAAAGGGTTTTGCTATCTCCACGGATGTCTTTGTAGCAAAATGTTATTTTCAGCAATCTGAATGAAGGTTCATTAAGCACAGAGAAGAGGATAAAGTTGTCCCCAATATGGCCACAATTATACCCACAGATATGCTCCATTTACAAAACAAGGCTTTATTTCCATTAAATTGTCAACATCTCCTCTTGGCAGTCCTCCTTTGTTCACACTACTATCTGTCCATGACATTCAAAAACTACAAATTCATAATTTTGCATACATAGACCGTCTAGCCTTTCAATCACCTCGGGGTAAAATATTTCCTACGATGTTTGTTCTCAGTTGACATCTAGTTCTTCAGTCGACGCATGGGTCACAGGCAACAAAATTTGAACACTGCCTTAAGCAAAATACTACCAGGGTAGATCTACTGCCTCTCACCTCCACACACACACTTGGCCCTGAAACATGTAAAAAAGAATGCTGGTGTTTTGGATTATCTGCGTGCTTTAGCCCCACTGCCCACTTGAAGAATTTTACAACCTTGTAAACAGGATAAATAATTTACTGGTCACGTGTTTTTGTCTCATTCCATCCCAGGTAACAACTAATTGCTTATATTCACATGCTGTTTCCACCTTTAAAGTACTTCTCCGTATATCGTTTTATATGGGTAATTAAGATAATGTCATACCCCTTGGTAAAACTGGCCAGTTACTTTTTGTTACTTTCATAGTAAAATAAAAAATGTCCTTGTTTGGTCCATGAGGAGCTATCAGATCTGCCTCCTGTCTACCTTTCTAGCACCATTTCCTAACACCTCCTCTTCATTCACTAGCCTTCTCCTACCTAGCCTCAGGACATTTGCACTTGCTACCCCATCTCCCTGGGATTCCCTTTTTTTCCCAATCTCCTATTGTCTAATCCTTTCTTGTCTTTTAAATCTTAGCTCCAACAACAATTCATCAGAAAAAGTCTTCTCTATGCTCCCTACCGAGTGACTTTCCCAGATCTCTCTCTCTGGTCAAGTTGCTTATTTCTTTACTAACTTTTAAAATATTGCAATATTGCCCACACCCATCACAGTGCTTGGCACACAGTGGGTTCAATAAGCACTTACAAAATGAATGAGTGAGTGCGTGAATGAATACCGTGAAATTAGAATTACTATCCTCATTTTCCAAACAATACAACAGAGGTCCAGCTAAATTCAGGGATTCACCCAACTTTTTACTACAGGTAAGTGATGGAAACCAGGTTTTTGTGATGCCAAGCTCAGTGCCATTTTCACTATTCTATACCAAACCCAAGTAGTTTAAAGAATATCATAATTTGTGCTAGGAGTCATATTTTCAATTTTTATTAAAGGTTCAACACCAACCTGATTAATTTTAGGATTAATATCTTTATCTCAACAATCCCTGAATCTGGCTAATGTGCCAAGCTTTTAATTTTTTTTTCTTACCATAAAACGTCCATTGACCTTTATCTCAGCAGCCTGCTGGGTCTTAAATATATGTCCAATAAACCCCAAAAGAGAGTTTAAATAACCATTATGCCTACCAAGTAAATGTTTGTATCCATAAAGTAGAAAGGTAGAAGTGATGTTTAAGAAAATGTACTCAGTGCAGTAGATTGAGTTTTAAGTTATCTCTCTTCTATCATTCCTAAGTACTTACTGTTGACATAAAAGATAAACCCAATACAGTGTTTTGCCAAAAGAATCATTGCAATGTTTACAGATTTTTGCAGTAACTGAAGACATACACTTATCTGGACAAATACCTCATATCTGGATAAATGAAGAAAAAGTGTATTTAATATATATTCACCTTCTATCTGAGGCTTCTAAAGGACTGAAAATTAATCATGAATTATTTTAATATTCCGAACACTGGATACTGCCTGATTGCTACATTTGTATCCCTCAACCCGATGCAGGCAATTTAGAAGAAGAATGGTTTTCCTCCGTCTTAGTTCCAACATGGCAACATTCTATAGCTAAGTTGTGAAATAGTTGTTTAAAGCCCCAATAAACTAAAGTGATAAAGACTCAGGGTGGAGAATGGTTCTGGGTGGCCACAAGCATTTACTCCCATTTCAAATGTATCGTGTTAATTTCAATTCTTACCATGGCTGCACTAGATAGGCTGGCACGTCTCTATTCTGTTGTTTTTGTTACTGCATAACTTCCAGAGATCTATAAAAGGAACTTATATGCTCACCACGATGGATGAAGCAATGTACCCCTCATTGCACAGTTTAATAAAATCCTGTAAGGCAGTCAAGATCAGCCAAGGAACACCGAGTTTAGCCAGCAGTCACGGGTAAAGGCACCCTCATTATAAGCTGGCATATTCCTACTTGCAAAAATGATTACTACACATACCTTTCTCCAAATGAGCCTTCTGACTTCCCTCAGCGAAGAGTTCTCTGGTTCCGGGGGCCCACTGAGAATGTTCATGCTTTAGTTTAACCATTAGATCAATCATTTCCCTTCCTACTCAACAGCCACAATGGTAAAATGGACATGTTGCTGTATCAAAGGCATGAAAAAATAGTTAATATTTCCCTTCCATGTAGTTTAATAAAAAGGGTTTAATAGTCAGATTTTCACAGAACTAGAGGAAAAAAAAAGTGACCCCCAAATCTGCTTATTTGCTCATATACCACATACGTATATATTCTAATTCCCTTAACAAAATTTTCCCGCATGCCTCTCTCTCTCTCTCTCTCCTAGAGTTTCTGATAAATATGAAAATATTTAGGAATAATCATTTAAAGAAATATGTATACGTCCTACAAAAGATCAAAATGACTAGAAAACCTTCTCTACGTAATGAAGAAGGCAACTCTCATGGGTTCACTTTTATAACTAGAGCTTAAAGACACTAGAACTCAGGTCTGCTAAACACCAAGTGCCCTGCTTATCCAGGCCTCTTCTTTTTGGGTTTCAGTTTCTTTCCTCTTTATAAGGGAGAGGGAGTGAGGTGTGACATGACATCACTGCCCACAATTCTACAATCCAATGGTTCTCGCTACGTAAGGGGCATTTACAGTTTTTAGGGGACATTATTCGGACCCTTCTCAAGCCACAGAATATTGGAAGTGGCATTTCCTTCAAGACAAACAAATTACCATTAATTAATACACCCCCTAAGCCCCTCAGACACACTTCCTTCCCAACTATAAGGAATAATCAGATATGATACAGTGATGTGGGGACAAAGGCAATGCCTTAGTGGAACACTGGATCCAGCAAGATTCAAGCAATAAATTTTATGGAACTTTGCCATCCTCTCACATCACAAAGCCCTTTATGATAACACTCAAGTAAACCCATCTGGTTGAGTTAATAATTAGTTTAAATCTGTTACAAGTTAATGATGCACATACAAGTCATTCTGGGTACATGATGATACAGCGAGTTTGTGATACAATTTACAGATAATATTTTGCAGTGCCTTTCATTTTTCCTTATTTCCTACTCTGATTAGAAAATGAAGTCATTAAAGAACAAGCAGGACCTTCAAATAAGACATATACACCTACTGGCTGAATTCAAAGGAGGCGGGGGCGGGGTAAGCATTCTCAGGAATCCCATAGGATTTCAGAAGGACCTCTCAAAGGCTAAGACAGACCCTGGGCCACTTTCATATTTTGAGCTGCCTGATGTATTATAAGATAAAGAAAATGCTAAAATATGCAGCATATTTACTTAATACAAAAATCTAACTATGCAATTCACCGGATAGTTTTAGAATGTGCAATGCACATTCATTAGTAGTATACTTTCCATGAACAGTGCAGTAATAAGACACGAGATGGAAGTTTTCAAATGGACATTGTATTTCAATTCAACCAGAGCACAAAACTGTATGTATAAGCTCATTGGGGGTTATTTTGTAAATATCAAACCTGGAGCCAAATGATCTTCTGGCCCATATTCCTGGGATCCTGTTCCTTGGGTAAGATCCTAGAGTTCACTTAAAAGTCTGTGATGTGCCCATTGCCTTTGAGAGCCATTAAATGAAAAAAAAAACAAACAAAAAAAAAGAAGCAGCACAATATGGGCACTCCATGTGGAAACTACGTATATGTGTGTCTATACAAAGATCATCCCCCTTTCTGAACACAGATTGTCATTTAACAAAATCTGAGCAGTGAGGCTGGAATCATCAAAATGCAATGGGGTTGAAAATGGGCTAATGTTTCACCTGTTTTTGATGGCAATGAGAAAACCCAAGGCTGAGGCCAGAATTGGGGGGGGTGGGGGCGAGGGCCGGGGGGGTGGGGGGAGGTAGAGAACGGATCTCTGAGGGAAAGAGAGGCTCTGAGTGAGCTGTGGGGGATCGGCCAATGTGTCAGGTGCCCAGGAAGAAGTGAGCCCAGGGGTTGTTCTCAACCCTGGCTGCATACTGAAGAATACCGATGCCCAGACCCCACTTAGGGCCAGTTACAGATCAGTGAAGGCTCCCAGGTGACCAGAAAGTGTGGCCAGCAAATGAGAACCAGAGTCAACAGGGTTGAGGATCAGGGAATGAAAAGGCCAAGTAAGAACAGCTCCACTGATCAGAATTTGGGTGACTATAAGGAGACAGAACCCGTTCGTTCTCAAACAGATCTGGTATGGGAATGGGATGGGGTAAGAGGTGTCCGGAGACAGACTGCTTACTTACCAACGGAGCGTCAGGACGCAGCCCTGGAGGGGGAAAGACATTCAGAGGACTGAACCTATAGCAAGCTAAATTCAGACAATGTTCTCCTTCACATTGGGCTGCATGACACCTCCATCTCCCAGCACTATCCGTATGTAAACATTTCCTTCTCCTATCACGTAGTAGAGAACGGGTCAGAGCTCTGCTCGAAACTGTCCGACAGCCTTCCTATCCCCTCAGAGAAAACCTACTGCTTACTATGCTTGGCCTGCAAAAACCTGCAGGCTTGCTCCTCAAAGTGTGGTCCTCCGGCCAGGGGCAGCAGCCGTGAGGAACGACAAGAGACCTTTAGAAGCACAGAACCTCGGCGCCCATCCCAGACTTACCAAATCAGAATCCTCATTTTTAACAAGACCCCCAAGGAACTTCCATGTACATTAAGATGTGAGAAGCACCAATCTATAGGATCGATCTCCACTCTCCAGCCCACCTCCCCCGCCCCAGGACCTTCCCAGTCCACCTACTACCTGACTCAGGAGCACTGGTGTTCCCATACTTCCTTCATCATACCAGGCTCTCTCATGTCCAGGGCCTTTGCACTGGCTGGGTCCTCTATCAGAATGTGTTTCCCCCAGATACCTGTAAGGCTCATTTCTTTACCTCACCTTTTCTGGCTCCTTACTCACATCACCTTCTTATATCACCTTCTCCATAAAAATCTTCCCTAGGCATTCTGTTTACAACTGGGGAAAAAAAAAATGTCCAGACATTCCCCCTTCCCTGTTTTCTGTCCATAGCACTTGCTGTCAATGGACATACTTGTACTTTTCTTTTCAACTGTTTATCAACAATCTCCCTGGGGTGGATTGCAAAATATGCCCACATTCTTTGCATCTCTCCTTGTGAAGGAATGAAGTTTAATTCTCCACCTCTTAAAGCTCGGCTCGGTCATGTGGCTTGTTTTGACTTCAGGGATGATAGTAAAGAAGAAACAGGCAGGAATTTGCAAAGGGCTCACACTGGAAGGATTCCCCCTCTCTGGCTACTGGGGGACCTACCTGTCCCCATGGGAAGCAGCAGCCCAAGCCAGCCTGGGATGAATAATGGGAGGCACGTGGTCAGTTACCCGCCCCCCGATCCAAGCCGGCAACCAGGACCAGTCACCAGGAATGGGAGTGAAGGTATCCAAGCCCAGCCAGGCTCTGGCTGACTCAGCAGCTGAACCTACCAGTCCATTCGCAAGGTCACATATGACTGTACACTCCTCCTAGGAGTACTGAAATTCCAACAAGTGGATATTTTTGTGCCCAGCTACATCTCCAGGGCTTAGAAGAGTACTTCGCATAGTGAGGTTATTCTGAAATATTTGCAAGTGAGTGCTAAAAGAGAGACTGATGGCAAAGGGAACAATGACAAATGAAGGAAGTGAATGCCAGGGAGGACCTCCATCGCTGAGAGATTAGAAGGCAGGAGAAGAAGGACCTTCTGGGGTCATGATAACCTTGGTCTCTTCCAAGGTGGAGTGAACTAAGGCAGATTCTGACTACTTTGGTAACAGACTACTTGAGCAAAAATTAAAAAAAAAAAAAATTCATGTGTTCACATGTAGTGTTTCAAATACATTGAAAATCATTCTAGCGTCGTGGGGCTTAACTTGTCTGAGACCGCACAACCACATGACCTTGAGAATATTTCTCACTTTACGCAGCCCCTTACTCTCCTCGTCGTAAGTTATTCTGATTTTGAACAGCTCGCAAATCGGCAAACCAAATCGCTTCATGGTGCTTCAATTCTGTCTTGCCAAAGAAGAAAAATCTGCTGCTTTGGATTCATTTCAACAGTTGGAAAATTCAGGCCATAACATTTTAAATCTCAGATGTTCCCCGCTGTGTCCACATCACGTAATCAGGAAGCACAGAGATACCCACGTTGGTGAGGCCAGTTTTCTGACAACTGAGGCATCCCGGCCAGCAGAACGGGGAGGCAAATTTAAGTGGACTCTTAAGCAGTGGGTGTCAGAATTCTGAAGGCACAGTGTGGCCCCCCGAGAAGGCAGAAGCAAGTGCAACCGGCCAGCAGAAAGCACGTTCCCTATTAAACAATCATTTGGGCTACAAAGGTAGCACATTGTTTTCATGTCACAGGGAAAGATTAAAGACGAACTGTAATACACAAAGTTTCTATCTTCTTGGAAAAGAACAAACCCTCCGTTTTCGAAAGAGCCTTCCAGGACATCTGAACCCACGGAACGAGTTTCATCCAGAGAGCTGGCGAGGCCAGACAGAAGCAACCCGGTGCAATTAAGCTCTGGTACCTTTAGGGTTTCTTTCTGGAAGTGCAAATCTCTAAGCAACAGAAGCACACACATATATTTGGAAAAACCTAATAGCTGGCTTCTGATTTTTTTTTTTGAACCCACCTAATTATCACTTGCATAATGAGGAAAACGTAGACAAGTGAGTCTTGCCAGTGAGTCACAGGGTTCTTATCCAGACGGCCACTTCATCTTTTTTCCTTCTTCCACAGTAGCCTATGCTATGTGCAAGGCTAAGGAGAAAAGCTATTGTATTTTTGCCTTAGTCGGAGTGGGCAAGGTTCCGCAGCACGGAGCAAATGAACCCATGCATCTCAGTGACTTAAAACAACAAAGGCTTGTTTCAGGTTCATATTACATGTCCATCGGGCATTGGCGAAGTGCTGTTCATCAGATCCCATAAGGATCCTGGCTAATGGGGCGTCCACCACCTGGAGCTTTCAGATCACAGCAAATCATGCACACGCTGTTAAAGAAGGGAAACATGTCACGTCTGATCCCATTTCCAATATTTCGATGTTGGCCAACGGAGGTGATACCCACCCCCAGCCTTGCCTTGACACCAAAAATAGGGAAGTACAATCCTATCCCATGGCTAGGAGGAGCACCAGAAATATTAGGTGGACCATACTCATGTCTGCTATACTTCTGACTTATCCTCCCCCTTTATTTACTCACAGCCATTTATCCATTTCAGAATATTTTTCTGAGGGTGTTTTAACGGCAGCGTGCGCTCTTCTAGGCACCAGATGCAAAACAAAGATAAACTAGGAAAAAAAATCCTGTCTTTAAGGAGATGGCTATCTAGCACCTGCGCACGCACGCATGCACGCTCACATAAACACAATGAATACGATCTAAATATGTCAAATGCCAGGGGAAAGCAGCAAACAAATTTCAGGGAGCATTTAAAGGAAGGAGGTTTTAGCCACAGGCAGTTTTACTCCAGTTGATTCCATCTGGGAAGGACTTTGCAGAGCGGTCACTGTTCCTGAGGATTGGCCAGGCAGCAGGAATGACAGGAGTTGGGGCAGAAGAGTAGGGCATGGCAGTTCATGTGCAAAGAATGGCGAAGTGTTCAGGTTGAATTGTGTTTTGAATAGGGGAGGAGGAGAAGGAAGAAGAGGGGATAGTAATCTTTTTGACCAGATGGGGTGCTAAGAAAATGACTCTGCCAGTTGTGGCAAGCTTTGAAGGAGAAGACAATGGGGACAGGGTAGGACTGGTGCAATAGTCCCAACAAGAAGTAACAAGGGGCCCAGCTACAGGAGACCATCCCAACTGAGAGGAGAGAAGAGTGCCACCCTGGAACTGTATACAGCATGAGAACACTGCACCTTCCCATTTCCCTTTCAGCTGACCCAGAAAATACAATTCACCTTTCCCTCTGTGTAGGCCTGAGGGACCAGTCATTTGAGGCTTAGATCTTATCAGAGTGAAAAGGTCAGAAATGGAGACCCATCTTGATGGAGAGACTGGCTTCTGGCCATGTCATCCAAACAAGGGAGTGTTCCTTTTACAATGGGATTAATTCCCAAGGGATATTTGCTCTATTTGTCTTGAGCTTACTTCCTACCTCCAAGGACATTTCTGAAGCCACTCCTTAAGGACTAAGCTGCAGGGCTCAATTTTATGTCTGTTTGGCCCAGAGCCTGAGATCTCCCGCTTCGGCATTTTGGTCCTTCAAAATGGCCAATCCAGGTGAGCCCTGCCATGAGCCGTCGGCCATCAGAAGATTCTACTGCTTACATTATCCTGAGCTTTAGGACGTTCCTATGCACCAAATCTGCCTAGTTTTGCTACTGCTCACCAATTCCACGCGAACAGTACAGTTTGCCTGCGATCTGAAATGGCCTTTTAATGACAGACCCCTTTATTCCCCGGGGGAAATTTCTGGGCTGTTCTCCCTGTTCCAAGAGACCCAGGACTTCAGTCGCCACCCCCAGGAAGATGATCACAGTTGGCAGGATTCTCGAGGTTCCTTGGGATCCATGGAGAAGCAGCCGCAGGACAATCTGAGACTTAGCTCTGACTGGATAATTCACACAGTGCACTCTGATTCTCACACCAAGAATCTTCACGGAAGTCAGAGTCAGAAGCAATGACCCGGCTGATGGTGCTAGGGTCTGAAATCCTTAAAGATAAGGTTTAGGGTAGTTCCCAGGAAGCCCGGGACTTTAGAATCCACACACAAATGACTCATCAATCCTAGATCACCGCTCTCTACTCATCATCCTTCCCAGACTATACCATACGCTATGAGCCATCTTTATTGACTGGCTAGAATTCTTTTGTAATTTTTCTCCAGTTCAGATTTATTTTTCACTTTATGTACCTTGCATGTCAATAAAATATTTCAGGATTCAACTGATATTTAATGATTATTTATATAGAATGAGACCACTTGGCATGATATAGAATAATAATTAAATCCCCCAAAAGAGTGGAGGGGGAAAAGAAAGAAAAACTATACTAAATTTCCTAAGAGAATTTTGGGCAAACTCTATCTACATTTTACCTATACTTTCAGAGCAAGGTATAACAAAAAGATGACGTGGAGATGTGCCTTCCTCTGGGACCAGGGCACCTGGGTGGGGCACCTGGGTGACTCAGTTGGTAGGTCTCTGCCTTTGGCTCACGTTGTGATCCCAGGATCCTGGGATCAGGTCCTGCATGGGGCTCTCAGCTCAGCAGGGAGCTGCTTCTCTCTCCCCCTCTGCCTGCTCTTCTGCCTTCTTGTATACACTATATCCCTCTGACAAATAAATAAAATATTAAAAGAGAGAGAGAGAGAGAGAACAAGAAGAGGTGATAGGATTTCCAGAAGAGCAAGGAGGTCAGGTGAATATTCCAGGTGGAAAGACTGGCACAGAAACAGGAAAGCGTTGAGCATGATAACCTGCGTAACAATGGGAAGTCCATGTTGGCTGTATTAAGGGACAGAACAAGAAAGATGATAGAAAAGGGATCTCAGGACAAGTGGGCAGAGGCCTTGAAAAGCCCAGAGAAGAAAACTGTTTGAACACAGCAGGAAAGAGGAGCTACTGGTGGCTTCTTAACGGGGACATGGCATCACCAAAATAAGCTTTAAGATCACTCTCTCCAACCTCGAGCTCAACCACTTGTTAACTAGACTCTCCTGAAATTAGCAGCTTTCTGTTGCTCAGGAGCATTGGCCCTGGCCATCTCCTCTGCAGGGACAGGACCGCAACCCAGACCTCCATGTAGTTGGTTCCTTCTTAATATTCAGGTCTCTGCCTCAAAACTCTCCTCCCTGTTGAGCCTCCCTGACCAGCCGGGTCTGCACCCCTACCATTGTGTTTTGCTTTCCAACAACACTTATCATAATTGATATTGTTCTACTCATTTCATCACTGGCTTATAGCTCGTCTCCTCCCATTTTCCCATAAGCTTCCCGTGAGCAGGAACTTTCTCAATGGCAAATACAGCAGACCCTGCCTCTTAGAATGGGTGATAAGCAACAGGCACTCCGTAACTATCTTTAACAGCTGTATCGAGACCTATTTCACATACTATAGATTTTGCCTATTTAAAATTCACTGCCCAACGTTTTTTTATTTTCAGAGTTGTGTGAAAATGACCACGACTCATTTTAGAACATTTTTTGTCAGCCCCAAAAGAAACACCATATCCCCTCCACCCCTTACCCTATCCCCATCAATCCTTCCAGCCCGATGGGACCACTAATACACCTTCCATCTCTCTGGATTTGCCTATTCTGGACATTTCAGAAAAACAGAACCACATTGTCTGTGGCCTTTTATGACTGGCCCTTTTCACTTAGCATAGTGCTTTCAAGGTTCATCCATATTATAGCATGGATCAGGACCTCATTCGTTTTTACTGCAAAATAAAATTCTGTTTATTTTGTTTAACCATTCATCAGTTGATAGAATCTGGGTTGTTTCCACTTGGGGGTGTTTTTGTGGGAACAAATGTTTTCACTTCTTTGGGGTATATAGCTAGGAGTGGAATTGCTAGGTCACATGGTAACTCTACGTTTGACCTTTTGAGGAACCGCTAGACTGTTTTCCAACAGTGATTCTACCACTTTATGTTTCTACCAGCAATGTACAAGGGTTCCAATGGCTTCACATCCTTGCCCACACTTGTGATTATCTGTCACGGCCATCCAAGTGTAAACTAGTATCTCACCGTGGTCTTGATTTGCATTTCCCTGATGTTATATATAGTTCATGTGCTTATTGCCCATTTGCAGATGTTCTGGGGACAAATGTCCATTCAGATCCTTTATGCCCATTTTTTTAATTGGGCTATTTGTCTTTTTATTACTGAGCGCATCTTCTGCATCGAACTCTCCTATCGGGTATGGTTTGCAAATATTTTCTCCCATTGTGCGGTCTGCCTTTTCACTTCCTCGGGTGTCTCCTTCAATAACAATTTTTTAAATAAAGCCATGAATAAAACCAACACTTTAAGACAGAGAAAGCCTCAGACCAGCTCATAAGTGTATGGCAAGTTAGTGGCAGGGCGGGACCTAGAGGAGAATGCAAGTCACCTGTCTTCTGTCTTGGGTTTCGCTTACTGGTTCTCAGAGCAGTGTCCAACCATCCCACAAGCAATGACATCATCCTACGATAATTCAAGAAATGTAGCATTTGGCAAATTGGCTCAGGAGCACTAACCAAATAGAAAGATGCCCCAGAGTTTAAAAAAAAAAAAAAAGGAAAAAGGAAAGGAAAGGAAAAGGGAAAGGGAAAGGAAAAAGGACTTGCTGGGAGCTAGGCTGTAATAAATTCTAAGTGGCCTACAATTCAGTTTTCTCTTGAAAAACTCTGAAGCTGATGAATGGGGTTGCATACACAGAGGAAAAAAAATAGGTATTAGTTAAATGTAAGTAAGTACAACAGGCCGACAAGTATGCAGTAAACTTCTAAACTTATAGTTCTGGATATCTGCTTACAAGATTAAAGGCGCTGGAAGGGTCTCCCTCCCTGCACTGCATTTGAGCTAGTGAGCACTGCCCAGTTTTATTTTGGTTGAGAAACATCAACTAGTAAAAACAAGGTACAAGCCTGGGAACAGTGACATGGAGGGAACTGGGATATTTGTACAGCTGGAAGAGCTTCTCAGAGTAGAGAAATACCAGACCTTAAGCACTTACTGCAAAAATATCAGACCTTAAGTACTTAGTACAAATATAGATGTATATCATATACATATATATATGGAAAGGACTTGCTTTTAATAAATCTTAACTAGTTCCAACGCTGGTATGGGACCCACATTGTGATTTTCCCAAGATAGAGACAACCTCTTAGATAATGCATGGATTTAAATAGAAATTTAATGCTTCCTTTGTGATGCTAACCCTAAATTAACGATCAGATTATGTAAGAACACAAACAAGATTAATCTACTATTAGGGGCGCCTGGGTGGCTCAGTGGGTTAAAGCCTCTGCCTTCAGCTCAGGTCATGATCCCAGGGTCCTGGGATCGAGCCCTACATCGGGCTCTCTGCTCAGCGGGGAGCCTGCTTCCTCCTCTCTCTCTGCCTGCCTCTCTGCCTACTTCTGATCTCTGTCTGCCAAATAAATAAATAAAATCTTAAAAAAAAAGATTAATCTACTATTACACAGAGCAATCTAAAAATATTATATATTAGAGAGCAATCTATAAATAATTTTTAAAACACATATTTAAAAATCTATGTCTATTCCTATAGGGCAATAAAGTTTGGACTAAGAAGAAATAAAAGACATGTTCAAAACACAGCTTCGTTATACTCTGTGTATTAGAAGGGCAGAATCCATGACATGTGAATAAGTTATAGGTATAATTATTTATTGTAACGGAAGTGGGCTACATGACAACTTAAGGTGGAGGCAAACATAAAATGTAACCAAGTATATACCATCTTAAAATTATCCCTAAATATTACTTCTGGCTTCACATTTTCTGTTGACACTCTTCCCTCTATAGTTGATGTTCAATGCAATCTTCAGTTTTAAAATCAAATACAGGAAGACTCATTTGGGAGTTGAAAGCAATCACCCAGGTGTCTGTCTTTTATCCCTTAAGTTGATACAGGACCTCCATTGTAAATAATAGCACACGGATGGGTAAAGTAGAGATAATACCTAAATTTATCCAAGGAGAATTGCAGTGTGGGGCAAACCTCATGTTTCCCTGCCTCGGGAGAATGCCGGCAAGATGACCTGGAAGCCTCATCTTATGCAAACTGATAAGCTTCCCAATATCCCAGCCTCACGCTCTCTTGAGTCTATCTAACCCAGTGGCCTTCACTTGTTCTCTACCTGATCGGCTCACCAGCATGTCCACACCTGGGACCTTATTATGACACAGAGCAGCTCCAACATGAAGCTTACCAAAAAAAAAAAAAAAAAAGAAAAAAGGAAAAAGTACACACGAACACACACACACACACACACCCCTGTGGGATGCCTCCATCCCATGTTTCCACTTCTGCCACTCTGGTCCAGCTGGCCCTCCATTTTGACTTTGGACTCCCAGCTCCTACACCCGCTCCATTCCTTTGACCCACCAGGCCTGTTTTGTCCCCTCCGCCCTGCTCAAAGCCTGGACACTGTGCTGCATCATGTCAAATGTGCTCCCCTTCCTATCCAAGAGCCCTTCGATTCTGTCCCCGGTACCTCCACCCCACCCACAGCTTCCCGCTGATCTCCTCCCTTCTCTCTCACACTGGCAAATGTTTATTCCCTGTTCTGTCCTTTCCCAATCTCAGGTTTCTGAGCCTTAGAGACAAAAGCACAAAACAGTGCGGATTGCTTCCTTTGTTCACTAGTAATAGTCAACCGCTACTTTCTGAGCGGTGACTAAGTACCAGCAGCAAACACCCTCATTGCTATTTGCCGATTCGGCTCGTCTTTGCATAGTCACTCCTCATTGATGACTCTATTTTAGTTTGAGCATGGCTGAGACACGATGTTCCATTAGTTTCAGGGGCACAGTGTAGGGACTGGACTCGTCTAGGTGTCACTCTAGGCTCACCACCAGTGTAGCTACCGTCGGTCACTGTGCGACACTGGTACAACACCACTGACGCTGTTCCTCATGCTGTGCCCTTCACCCCTGGGACTTCACTGGAAGCCCGCACCGTCCGGTCCCCTTCACCCATTCTGCCCATCCCCCACCCCCTCCCCTCTGGCAACCACCAGTTTGTTCTCTGTATTTATAAGTCTGCTTCTGCTTTTTTGTTTGTTTCTTCATTGGTGTTTTTTTTAACTCCATACATGAGGGAATCATATGGTATTTGTCTTTCTCAGCTGGACTCACCTCACTTAGCATGATACCTCTACGTCCACCCCCATCGTCACAAATGGCACGGTCTGATCCTTTTTAAATGGCTTCTTACCAGAATTTCTGTACCATGCACCGAAGCACTGGGGCTGCTGGACACCAACTTCCCCAGCTCTCCCCGGTGTCTGCAGATGGCCCTCACCTCAGAAGTGACTCATGAGATTGAGCTGTTTGACACATAGTTCCTTTCCCCCTCAACTTGAACTCCCCTGCGTCTTCCACTCACCCTGCAGTCCTCCTTAGTCTCAAGGCACCAGGGAGTGCTCCTCTTGCCTCCCAAACCTATTGCTCCCTGCGTAGCCCTTCCTATCCCAAGTGCACACTGCACTAGGTGCTGAGGACACAAACAAGACCAGGCCATGGCTCCGGCTCCCAGCTAGTGAAAAGGTGTGCAATTACACACACACACACACACAAATACGCATACAATTAGGGTAACCATATCATTTCTCTTCCAAACTCCAACATGTCTGAAAGGAAAAGGGGATATTAGAAAAGACTTAATGGAGGTAAATGCATAAGCCAGGACAATCCCAGGAAAAACAGGAGGTGCCGTCACACTAACTACAATATGGTAGGATACCTTCAACTATGGAGCCATTAAAATTTGTCTAAAATTATTTAGTAACCCTGGGAAAGGCTCACAATATAATGCTAAGTGAGAACAACAGGATGAAACCATATATGGAGACTGAGCATCACTTGGTTAAGAACCAAAAGCAAGATAGAATAAGGGACATCCACTGAGCGTGTAGTATGTGCCGGGCACTACTGTCAGCTGCTTTTAGCTAATCCTCTCAGCGATTCTATGACGGAAATACTATCGGATCTTTTTCACACATGAACAAACTGAGGCACGAAGAGCTTAAGGCACTGGCCTACGGTCTCCCAGCTTGGAAGCAGCAGTTTCAGGACTCAAACCCTTCTGCTTCTAGACCTGTGACCTAGCTACCCCAGGGCATCCATAAGATAGAGACAGGGCAAGAACATAGATACCAAGGCAGATTTGTAATAAGAAACTTCTATACTCATTTCCTCTCCTGTCCCATATCCTCAAGTTCTCCCTCATCCTTCAACCAAGCTCTGGCACCAAGATCAAGTTAACCTCCTCATCACCAAATCTTTAAGCCACTTTTCAGTTCCCATAGGCCAGATTCTCTCTACAGTTCTTCCCACTAGTGCACAGCCTGGAAAGGGAACACCTGTTCTCGTGGCTTCTGGGCTGTACTTTTGGGGCCTCCGTGACCCTCAATATCCCTTTATCCCTTTACCCCTAAGAGGAGACATTCCCATAAAGTTCGGTCTGCTGCCCCCTCGTCCCTCCACTCCTCGTGCAGTATCCCTTAGCAATCCCATTCTACCTGCGTGCCCTTCTCTGGAACAACATCAAGCCTGAACCCATCCTTTGGTTCTCAAACGCTCCTGCAGACCACCTCGATTCCATAAACGAGTCCTCCTGGTCCCGTGGCTATCAACTTGATAGTTACCTTCACTTTCTCCCTCCTCCTCCACTTCCGCTTAGTTCCCGAGCCATACTGAGTCCGACCCTGCAAGGATCTAAGGCTGTTCTCTTCCCATTGTGCCAGCTTCTGTGTCATGACCAACAGCCTTTGCAGATACGTGCGGCCTGGAACCCCACTCATACCCGTCCTCCACTGAATGACAGCTGTGAGTAAAAATGTCCTACTTCCTGGAAAGCACAGAACGTCTCACGTATTACATGGTGGACTCCCATGTTGGTTGGGGCAGCAGATTGTTGCCGCTTCTCAGGGAATTTCAACCCAACTCTTTATCCTACATGATGAACTTGAAACTCCCTAGTGTAAGCATTTAAAGCCTTACAGAACCCGATCTGTAGTAGGAAGTTTTCACGTCCTGCATCCGCTTTCCCTTATTCCCCAGCAAAAGCACTCCCTTTTCCCTTGGGGAACTGTCCCTCCCACCAATGGTCAACATCTCCCTCACTTCAAGGGTGAACAAGAGCTTGTATGAGAGTAGGATATTAGCGCTACTTCTGGACTTTCAGCTGGACAGACTCACGAGCACCTTTTAAAAACTCTTGGATCTGGAATGTTTCAGAATTCAGAACTCTCCAGGTGAGACAGGTACAACAGGGCCCATAAGCGTATTATATTACACCTCCGCCCGCCTCAAGGACACCATTCTCATAAACAAACTCATTAATGTATTTCTGCAACAACAACAACAAATTGATGCCCTAATTAATGCCAGTTTAGGTTGGGATAGGTTTTGCCCTGAAGAAAGCACACATCAGGTAAAGCCTGTCTGCACCCAGGGTTCAGCTGCTGTTTTCAGAACCACACCTAATGGCACGCAGATCTGTTTAAACCAACAGTCCCTGTTTCCTTATCTGATTGTTTGTTAGTATTATTTCAGCAGTAGGAGATTGGATTTTCAACATTGGCACCTACGAGAGTCCCATCTATATTCCCATATTTCTATATTTCAATTTTATTTTCCGTTACTTCTCCATGCGTACTCACATCTGAGTCGAACGCAAAAAGGATAACACAGGGAATATAGTCAGTAATATTGTAATAACGTCGTATGCCGACGGAGAGTGACCATACTTATCAGGGGGACCGCTGACCACTGGACAGAATTGTTGGATCAACACGTTGTAAATCTGAAACAACTAGAACATCATATGCTAATTATACTTCAATAAAAAAGGACCATGTTTTGACTTTTCTGCATCTTCCATGCTGTCTGTGCCTTGTAGACAAAGCTGCCCAACCTAGAAATGGAGGACCTTAGCGGGCTGAATTTCTAGTCTGTTCTCCCAGCCCTATGCCTCTGTCCATGGCTCTCAGGGACAAAGTACAGCGATCACTGTCCTTTCAAGGGAGGCTCAGGACCGACACCGACCCCATCTCCTTGCAGCCCCCACTAGATCCCCAGGGGCAAGCACAAGAATCTAGAAAATCACCAGTCACTCCACTTACAGAGCCATGCATTAACCACGACAAGCTCTTATTTTCCTTCAAGCAGCTTCTGCATCTCCTTAGAGCCCCTGCAGACTACGTGATGCTTCCTAGTCTTATTTCCTTTACATATCCCTGTTCCTTATTAGGCACGTGATCTCTCAGCAACCCCGCCAGGTGGCTGGAACAGGTATTAGCGTCAGGGTCCCCTCTTTGAAAAAGGAGGCAATGAGGGTTGAGTTGGTTAATGAGAGAAAGAGCTCTCCAACTTGCTGACTCCCACTCATGTTTTCTTCCTGACCTCATTGCCCTACAGGGATTAATCCACAGTGAAGAGTTTATGGGCAGTGATTGTCCTTTCTCGCTACCTTTAGATGTAGACATGTAATCTTTCAAACCCGGAAGAATACTGCATGAGCAATTCCATTCTAGTGATGTGCATATTTACTTTGGTAAAAATAAAAATTAAGATATATACATATATACATTGATATGCACGTGTCCAGATATCTGCATACTATCTTTTTGCATGCATGAAGGTCTGCAAGCATTCATTTTTCCCGCCCAAGAAGCCAAAGCCTTCTCTATCATTGATTCCAACCTGAATCAGCCAAGTGATAAAGTCCCAAGGCACAGCGATGCCTGGAGATACTTCAGCCTCAGGGAAAAACCCAGACACTGCTTCATATAACTGGAACAGACAGGGCAAATACCCCTCCCTGCCCAGGGGAGCTTTCTGGGTCAGGACTCCCTCCCTTAACCAAAGAGTCAGACATGGCTGGCCATTTTCCCAGCACACTACCCTGCTTCTCTGGCTGACCTTTAAGGTTAGGACCTCTGGATAGAAGCTCATGAAAGACAGTGATAAGGCAAATTCAGCTGCCTTTGGGTGCACAAAAATGCAGTTTTTCATTTCCAATAGATCCTGAAAATCCCAAGGGCCACATATGAGCCATTCCTGGCCTATGAGGTTAATGCAACAGAACCACCATCATCGGGCCAAGCTCTCTGAATTGCTTTTTCTTTTTTTTTTCTCCAGTAAAGGTTCTCCGGCTCATGAGAACGAAGCATGTGATAGCTGCTAGCGGAGTTCAGGGCTGAGGTTCTTGGGTGTGAAGGGCTGCCCCGCGCAAAGCCAGATGGATTCCCACCTCAATTTCTTTGGCTGTTTACAATGTGCCTAAAAATTCAACTAGGGCTAGCACGGTCCGCTCCCATTTGGCCCGGCAGCGGGTTGTGTCCCTGCTTGCAATGACATCCGTATGCACCCAGAACCCATTGGCCGCTGTTTACCAACATTTCAATCATCCCATGTTACCCGCAGGTCAGAATTAAACAGCAGAGTGGGAGGCCTTCCACTGAGCTCTGAACAAAGCTCTTCCTGCTAAAGATATCTGGGAAATGCTGCTTCCAACTTTCCTCATACAAACTACATTCAGAAGTAAAATGCAAATTCAAATATGATCTCACATAATGTACCAAGGTAACGTGCTTTCTAAAATAATCAGTCTTCAGCTATTTTTCTCCCCTGTCTTCCATCCCCAGCGGGCTTATCCTATAATATTTAATGGGCTACAAAAAGGATTGACCAGGGAGGAAGGCACCGCCATGGGAAATCAGCCAGAATTGTTTAGAGTCCAACAGAAACTATTTTTTAAGTATTTTATATTGTTAGTTGAAATGGAAAACCATTTTCCCTGTCTACAAAGCTCTGATTTAGCTCTTTTTACTCAGCCATTAAAAATTTATTTTCCTGATCGTCACATTTTGCATCTCCCATTTTTAAAAAAATGTCTTCTTTTTGCCCTACCTAAATAAAGTTTGAGTCTCACTGATTTCAGACTCAGATTCAACAACCCTTTTGCTGCAAGCCTAACTAGTCAGCTCAGCCTACCGTCTACAGATTTATCATTTGACACATGGAGGAATAGGGGCTCCATTAAGTTCACAGACTTTCCTGCTTTCAAAGACCTTGCAAGGGGCATTCCTGGAGTTTCCAAATCTCTGCTTCCAGTGGGAACTCCAGAGAAAATATTTCCCCAGTATTGCTTGAATCTGGCTTTATCCTTCTGGAATCTTGCTCAAGGTAAGTTACACAGTTTGAAGAGAGCTTTTCACTACTGATAATCTCAGTTGGGATCCAGGATTGTATGCAATTCACAGAAGGATAAACAGCTCTTGCCCACTGCAAACAACCTTTACAAGGGACCTTCCCCCTGAGTTCAAATAACCAGAAATTAAGCCCCCTGGTTGGTAGAGTTAGTCCACACAAAAGTTCACAATTTAACTTGATGTCAGGTCTTCATTCCTTTCTGTCATTGCTACCCTCTGCCCACAACACTGCTAGTTCAAAGAGTCAGATCAGCCGACTGGGAGTGGGGACCAAGGCCTGCCTTCCCTCTGCGTGAGGCCAACAGGCAGGGCCTACTGGAGCCTGGAGGAGGCTTGGCAGTTGGGGTCTGCGGGGGAAGAAAGGCAGGGCATTCTAGCAAATCGATCACAGAGCGAAACTTGATACGCACCAATGTGATGACAACTACTACTACTGAGTATGACATCATTTCAGATTTTCAAAGCATCACTGTTCGCCAGTACTAACGTTAGGTGGAAAACCTCCCAAAACATAATGCTACCTCTGTAGCCAACAAGATAAGCCTCATTCTTCTTCCCTTCCAGGAAGTGGAGCGCGGCCTTCTTACCTGTTTGCTTGCTTGCCCTCGCGTTACCCCACATATTCTATTTTTCATGGGCACAAGAGGCACACCTATTCTTTTCTGTAGAAATCTCAAGGCCAGACATTTTACCTCTGGTCATTCTAAGTGCTAAGATGCTATAGAAAACATCACCCAGAAATTCTGAGTAGTAAGAACTGTACCTTTATGGTGGTCAAAAATTCACTACCTTATCCCCTGAAAGATTACACTAAAGCTTTTAATTTACACCATCAAGATATTGAATGACATCGGTCACAATAAGAGGTCTCAGTCCCAATTTGTGACCCATGAAGTGGGAACCCCCAAGCCCAAATGGGTAAAACAAGAACATTCCAGAGACATTCGCAAATAAGTCACTGCCCTCGATGGAACCTCAACAGGTTTACTGATGGAAAGAAAGAATAACAAAGGGTTATGTCTAAAGGGTTAAAAGGTCAGAACAGTAAAGGAAGAAAAAGATATTTGTTTGGCCCTTACAGTGTATCAATAGAGCAGGTGTGAACTCAATTTATGCCCCGAAGACTTAGCATAGGGTTACTCCCCTTTGATCTACAGAGCAAATGCTTCACACTGTAAGACTTGCTGACCTTTTTACACTGGTTATGGCATCAGTTCAAGGGTCCTCCGTAACCTTTGAAAGCACTAAATTTCTTCATTGGCATTGTAAAAACCACAATAAATAGCGTTTGGGGTCATCTGCATGGAAAGTTTCTTTGCGTTACTTTCTAGATAAAAAGCCGCAGCTCTTCATTAGAAGGCCCCCTGAAAACACGCTCAGGTGAAGGTACGGGACCCTACAGTGTCTGCTTGTTCGAAGTGGGTTCAGGGACAGAACCTCCTCCCTCACTCTGCCAGGTTCCGCAATATCCAAGTTCTATTGAATGAGTTCACTAAGAAACAGGTACTTCTGCGCTTGCTAGTCATGATGCTTCTTAAGAGTCACCAAGTACAGGTCTGTTTGAACTAAGTGTCTGTGAATTAAAACTGAATGTTTGCTCCCATCTGCTGAGTCACTAAATCAGAATTCAGGGGATTGGAGCTGTTACTTTGTGCCTCCTTCCTCCTGTGGGCTGGGGCAATACCCTAAAAGGGGGATTCATGCAGGAGGAGGCCTGGGCCTGGGTCTGAATCATGGTTTTGCCACTGTCTAGCTGGGTGATCCTGTGTGGCTCAACTTCTCCAGGGTCTTGGATGTTGGGGAACAGCCACCCCAAATGCTCATTTTGCCAATTACAAAAAAAAAGTGTATATTCAAGACCTTATTTTCTAATTATGTCTCATATATGGGAGATGCTCCCTGTTCGCTGAACCTGAGAGATGTTTCTCTAGAAAGATTATTAACGAGACTACATTCATTGTTAGGGTTCCCAGTTCCATACCAGGGGCACAACCCAGGACCCAACTTGAAGCTCCTGTAAAAGGAGGAAGAGACTCTATTTTCTTCTGACGAAGTAAGAAGCTAGGAGAATCCTAACAAACCATCAGGATGAGCTCTCCTGAAGAGGACGGGCAGTTAGGCAACAAAATCTGGCTGGTTTCCTTTACATCCTTCAGGGCGTATATGTGAGATACAGACCTCGGGGTGTGTGCATGTGTGTGTGTGTGTAGGGAGCCTGGTGGGGGTAGATAAGGACCTTGCCCCTTGCGCTGGTTTCAGCCCTCCACAGGACTGGCTTCTCAGGAACACGTTCTCCCTCTGGACCCGCAAAGCCCCAAACCTCAGGCTCCTGCTCCGTTGAACCCTCCAGCGCTCCCTATCTCCTTCCAGATGTAGCGACGGCAGCCCTGCCTCCAGGCTCAGTCCTGCATACCCCAGGCAGCGACAGTCCCAGTGCTCCAGGGCTCTGGCTCCTGGGCAAGGAGCGCGATGGCATCAGAAACCGTCTGTCCCCTCTTGGCCCCAGCAACCTCCTCTCCCTTCGCCCTGGCAGAGCACGCAGGGCACGTGCATCCCGAGCTGTCTCCAGAGCCGGTCGGCTGCGAAGGTGCCCTCGCCTTCCATACCCGGCAGAGTCAGCCCAAGGTCTGGCCAGAGCCCCGTCCTCCAGCCAAGCCTGGAGAAATGAGTGAAAGGGGTGTGGGTACGGAGTTGGTGGGGGATGATCGGGTCACTTTCTGGGACCCGGTTACGCAGCCCTCTCCACTCCCATTTCTTGCAGGAAGCAGAGCAGGGAAGCCAACACCGCTCAGCTCGGAAGGACCTCCAAGTCTTTTGCTCTTCCAATCATACTCATAATCCCATTTAATTCATTGTTCCCCAGCCGGGCAGCCCTGCCGAAAGCCCGGGAGCGGCACCCAGCAAAACCCCCGCGCCCTGCAGCCCGTCCAACTCTCGCCCGACGGCGTCACCTCTGGGCCCCGCACGCTCCTATCCGTGGGGAGGCTTGCAGTTCCCCCAGAGCAGAACCCAGTCAGCGGGCCTTGGAAATTTCCCACCTCCTTTTTCGACCCGGATCCGAGAGCCTCCCACGCGGATCCCCTGAGAGAGACAAGGAAGCCGGGAGGTCTCTCCCCAGATCTGCGCTCGCGCCGGGTCCGGCCCTCTCGTCCCCTCCCTCCGCCTCCCTCCTCCAGTCTCCGCTCCTCCCGCGTCTCCCAAGCCCAGCGGTTCTCTTCCCCCAAGAGCAGCAAACTACTTTCTGGGCTAAATTCAGGTCGGAGCGGGAAGGGCTTTCCCTTCTTCGCCTTCTCCTCACCCTGGCTCTCAGGAACCGCAAGGAGCGTGCTCGGCCCCCCACCCCCCAAAAGAGCTCAGGCTACCAGTGCTCCCCGACTTCGCAGCCCAAAAGATCCGGTCGTGTCTGAAACCACCACCAGGGAATGCATACTCCGGAGTTTTCCAGAGACCCTACCTGTCCCTTGGGGCTTGCAAAAACAAAAAACAAAAACAAAACAAAAACAAACAAACAAAAAACCAACAAGTAAATAAAACCACCCCCGTAACTTTGAGGAGTGTGCGCGTGTGTGTGTATGAAAGAGAGAAAAAATCGCGCCGGAGTTAGGGCAACAGCTGCAAGAGCACATCTGGAAGAGGGGGAAGGGGGTTGACAGGGAGGGGGCAAGAAGCGCGAGGTCGCGGGGGCCTCCCCCCAGCCCCGGCAGCTTCAGGGCCGAGGACCGGGCCAGCCTGCCGTTACCTGTCCTATGTTGATGAATCCGTACTTGCTGGCGATGCGGTTGGCCTCCGCGAAGCCGCCGGCGATTTTGACTGCCCAGTGGTTGGTGTAGACTCGCGTCCGGCAAACCGGGAGCAGGCAGCCCCCGAGCAGCGCCAGCACGCACAGCAGGTCCAGGCGTCCCGGGCAGCCCCAGCGGCTCCCCCAGCCCATGGCCCCGGCGCCTCTCCGCCTCCCTCGCTCGCTCGCGGACTCCGCGCTCGAGCGGCGCGCACAACTAACTTCTCCGGCCTGGGCCGGCCCGGCGCGCAGACCCCGGCAGCCCCTGGCGGATCCGCAGCAGGCGGCGAGCCCCGGCTGGGAGCAGACGGCGAGCCTCGCGCCGGCTCCTAGACCATCCCTGGGGCTGCGGGGACCTGTGCTCCTTGCCCTCCGGCCCGCGGGGCGGTCGGCGGGGGCTCCCCGGCTCGCGCGCAGGAGACGGCGGAGTGGGGCGGGCGCCCTCCCGCAGTAGGTCTCGCCCGCCGGGCTCCCGACTCTCCCTCGCTCCTCCCCGGGCCCCGGAGCGCGGCGGAGGCGGCGGTGCAGACAGCGGCCGGGCGCCCCCTCTGCTGGCCTGGGCTCCAAGCGCCCGCTAGCTCGCTCCCTGCGCTCCCTCCGGCTCCGAGCGGCGCGCGAGGAGTGTGAGTGGCAATGGCAGCAGCGCCTGCTCTGCATAAATGACTCCCCCCGCCCCGCTAACACCCCTCCTCTCCCACAGCCCCCTCCTCCTCTCCCTCCTCCGCCCGCCGGAGAGCGGCCGCAGCCAGGCACCAACCAGGTCCTAGCGCCGCCGGGTTCTCCGGGCTGGAACGTCCAAGGGTCCCGGGCTGCAAAAGCGAGCCTTTCCGAAGGGCTGGGAGCAGAGCTCCCGGTGTCGCCGTTCTGCCCCGTTCTCTTCCTTTCCTCCTTGGATTTGAATCGATTTACCGCCCCTTTTTGAACGACTTAGGAGATCTACTCGTTGGTGCGAGTCAAGCGCCCCAGGATTCATTCATCCTAGCTCTGAACCTCCTTAAACAACGAAGTATTTAGGAAGGTCACTTGCGTGCCAACTGCCGAACAAATAACCCGAGCTTTTCACTTCGTTAATTCTTCATGCTTTTCAGCAACTGTTTATTTTACACGCTCTGCTCCCGGGAGAAGCTACCGCTGTAAGGCGCATCGACTCTTGAAAGCCAACCCCGGTGCCTCCCAAGCCAAGTCTGTTGCCTGCTGACTTTCAAAATCTGTGCATCTGATAGGAGGCAACGCCACGGGAGAGTAAAATTCCAGTCCCGGAATTGAGCAAAGATGTTTCTATGAATATTTGGTATGAAAGTGGATGGAGACGTTGGGCCAAGGGAATAACTTCATTCATTCGTTCCACTGAGTCTGATGAGGGCGGCTTTTTCTCCACCAAGGCAAAAGTTTCCCAACTTTTCCAAGCGCGGCCCCCTGTAACAGTGAGAGACTTCAATATAAAAAGGACCACAGAGGAAGTTCAGATGAAATATGGGCCCGCATGGGCTCCATGGCTCTCTCCAGCGCTGTGACTGAAGTGGGCAGGAGTGAGCTTGGATTAACCCTGTTTCTGCTGAACAACCTCCCTGCCTCTTTTGGTGGCACAGGATGATTTCTCCTGAAAAGAAAATGAATGCTTTATGTAAATAGCTCAACTGGCTTCAAGTATTTACCATACCCCTAACTCCCACCCACCTCCCTTTTCCGCCTGCTTTTCCCATCCCCATCAACATCTTTCTTCTTAAGCACTGGATAAATGTATCTGAGATTAATTAACCAATCCCCATCTCTAGCTGTGGGTAATGATTCTTTTATCTGCCTAGGGCTTCACTTTCCTCCCTTCTCCCTTCAGCGGAACCATACCAGCAAACTCAAATTCATAAATTTAAAGTTTATCAAATTCAGAAAGTGAAATTTATAACTCATCAATTCGTGACTCATTACCACTTTGGGACAATTTACACATTGCATAAGGAATGCCATGTTATCGGATCTTGAAACCAGACTCACCAAACAGCATTACCCCCTCCTTAACCGATGAAGTGGAAGGTCAGAAAAGCTCAATCATTTTGCAGAAAGACATAGAGTTTATTCTGTTTGTTTGACTGATTTGGCACATCTCTTGAGCACCTAGAACTTGCCAGGCATTGTGCTAGACACTGGAGAAAGGGGAGGAGGGAGAGGAAATGGGGCACAAAGGATTAGCGGAATTCAGGCTCTGAATAAATCTAGATGTGGTTTATTACTATTGTTGTCATTGTTATTTACAGGCGGAAAAGCCTAAGTTCTATGCCTGGGCTTTCCAGTTTCGGTATGGTCTTGCTACCTGCCAGTCCCTCTGCTCACACCACTCCCTCCATTCCCAGTCCTGAATCCAGAAAGTTTACCATCTATTAGATCACTGTTCATTGCCTCCCAGGCCACCTGCATCCATCCCCAGGCTTTGGATGATTCTTCCAGAAGCCTCTGGGATGGGAAGAGCTCAATCAAAATCCAAATCTCAATGTATATCAATCAGTCATCCTTCAGAACTGGGGGCATTAGATGTCAGAGGGTAGGGAGAACCTGTCTGGGGGGATGATCCCCAGGAGCGTGGCCCCTGTGAGGACCTCACAAGGTACACCATGAGTCAAGCCAGAAGCATGGCCTGTTGTTTTCTCTGGGACTCTGGTGCCATTCTTGTTTAGGACTTCTCTTTGAAAGCCATGTTGCCTCTGGGCTTCCACTTTTTTTTTTTTTT